>QRFJ01004607.1:178125-277688 GCA_006176705.1 Cocos nucifera
TGAAGCGTATCCTCGTCCACCTTCGACTACTCTGCTACCCTCACCCAGCCTCTCCTTTACTTCGCTGTTACTTTGACCAATTTCACCTTCACCTCTCCGGCTTTCTTCTTAGCATTGATCAACAGAGCCTGGACTTTGATAAAATCATTGAAGAAGATGGTGTGGTGGACAAGCTGCAAACCAGACGATAGTTAGGCTAAATGACTCGGTTACACATGAAGGGAAATGTGGTAGGCTCTTACCTGGAGGGAGTAGATTGCCTCGCATACACAAGCAGGCATGCTGAACCCTCGATAGGCCTCCTGCTTGGGGGGGGGGGGGGAGGATCACCTTTGCAAAAGGTCTTTGGCAACTTGGGGGCTATGGAGTTCCTTGTCATTCCACTTTATGCCCCATTTCAGGACGTAAGGCTCGGAGGAAAGTGGAATGGAAGGAACGACCCTGGCAACCTTGGGCCTTGCCTTTGCCTCAGTCGGGAGAAGAGCAAGGGTTGGTGGTTAGGACCCCAAAGGAATTTGAGTCTCGGGAGTAGGTGAGTGAAGGGGTGAGACCACCTCGCCCTTGGGATTGCATCAGTCCCTCTTTCAAGCCTTGGGGCTACGACTTGGCCCCCTTGCCGAGCTTGGTCTTGGACGACCTGCGGGGGGCTCAACTCAAGCCCTTGATGATGACTCACTGGCTATTGCGGCCTTCTGCTTCCTCTAATGTGCCTGGCAGAGGAGCTAGCCATTCAACTACATGGTTGCCAGACAGAAGCAAGCAAGGTCGGAAGGATGTCGCATGCTAGGAGCTATCAGGAACAATGATGAGAGATTGTCATACTGTGGGGGTCGGCATGACTCAAGTTGACGTTGACCAACATCTGCTCGGACAGCAACTCTTGCAAAGGCGGAATGTTGCGATCATATAGGATCTTCAATGAATGGTTGTTAGTGTTGGATAGCCCAAGGCAAGGTTCGCCGTCTTGGTGCCGGACCCCATACCGATGGGATCCCACTATAGTGTTGGAACGCGGTATGGTATGGTATAACTATGTCAATATGGGGCATTCGGCATACTGGTATGTTATGGTACACTTCGTATGAATGCTGGCCCAAGGGCTTGGTTCATGGCTTTCTGAAGCTGACTCCACGAAGTATCAAAACTCCATGGCTGCTTGGCAGTAATGAAGAAAAATTGCTCCATCCACCTATGAATGGAAGAAGCCTCAGATAAGGATGCGGCCCTTCCTAAGAGACATGTACCGCCAAACCCTCCTTGAGGGATGCTTCTTCAGGGTAAAGAAGCATAGAAGAGAGAGATGGTGGGGCGCATGTCGCGAAGGAGACAAAAAGAAAGGCAACTATGAATGTCCAGGTGTTTNGAGGGGACCGGGAGGGTCGGAATAATGCAATAATGTCTAAAGATTTGGACGATGAAGGGATGGAGCGAAAGTCTTAGCCCGGCCTTCAGCATCTCTTCATAGAGACTTAGTCGACCTAGAGGTGGGTCTGAGGTTTGGGCCTCAGGATTTGGGAGATCCAAATAGAACTTGTTGGAAATTTGGTATTGGAGGTGAATTGCCTCCAAGTCTTTGGGGGAGAGGATGGATGAGACCCACTTCGAGCCGATAGGACATTAGATCTGACCGTCGAGTCATCAGAGGAAGATGGTAGGTGCCTACAGTGGGCCCTCAACTAGCCAGGGGAGTGGCTCGTAGCGGAGATTGGTCTCGGGCATCCTCGATGAGAGGCGAAGAAAAAAATCGACATGGGAAGAAAAGAGAAGAAGAGGCGGCCTAGAGAAGACAATGCTGCGAGAGTACCTAACCCAAGGTCATTTGGGGGTGATGCAGTAAAAGACTCTCTGAGAGCACACCAAAGAAGGTAGAGGAGCCGCTGGAGATGTGCAATGGACACAGCTAGGAGGCAATGGATGCCTAGTAAGGATCACTGGAACAACAGTCTCCCCTTAAGTGATGAAATAACGTTGAGCAAGGAGGGGGCAGGTGGCTTATATAAGGTGTCGGATGGTTAGGATCAAGTGACGCTTCGTCTGGGCATTTGTGGTCCCTACACATTGTGAAACGGCACTAGTTGAATTTGGAACTCACAGATCATGCTCTCGACGATGGAGATTGACCCACCACTCTATCCAGGTGGTGTTGATAACTCCCACGTCCCTTGCTGATCCTAGCAGAGGCTTGTGAATCTGGAGCGGTGCACCTTTTGCATTTGAAATCATGATGCCTTGAAAGTCTAGTCGACATATTAACTACAGCCATCAGAAAAAATGGCTGGAGTAATTGGTGATGCCTTGGTTAGGGAAATGCTCCAACTCCCTTCGTCCAAGTCAAAGTTAGCCTTGGACTTGGGAGTGGGGGGCAACTGATATGGAGCTGACCTCAAATGACATTGAATCTAGTTGGCCTTGACTGGGACGACCCATGCATTTTGGGTGCCCTTGGTGCAGCACAACAATCATGCTGGTTAGGATTGCCAGTGGATGCCCCGCATGGAGGATTGCTAGCACACACCCTGCATAGAGGATCACTGATATGGCATAGAAGGGGCAAGAGATCGTCGAGATTGTGATGCCATCACTAGAATAACGACATGGATGTTATGCATTGACCCTACATGCATGATATGGCATGGCAACCACCACCCTTAAATGACACCGATCTTCATCCATGTTAGAATGAGGTATCCTCTTGTTCCTAATTGGTTGGACTTTGCTCTTGTTAGGACGAGATTCTCCTCATTTTCTAACAAGACTGGGACACAAAAAACCATTGAAAGGACCTCCCCTCTTCCTGTCTTAAATAACCGATGGTCTTCATCCGTGTTAGAACGAGGTTCTCCTCCTATTCCTGATACGGTTCATTTTTGCTCTTGTTAAGATGAGTTCTCCTATTCCTAAAGGACCGTAAAGACACAAAAGGATCGTTAAAAGGACATCTCCCTCCTCCTATCTTAAGTAACCGAGAGATCTTCATCCATGTCAGGATGAGGTTCTCCTCCTGTTCCTGGCACGGTTCATTTTTGCTCTTGTTAGGATGAGGTTCTTCTCCTGTTTCTAATAGGACCGTAGGGGCACAAAAGGGCCATCGAAAGAGCCTCTCCCTTCCTGTCTTAAATAACTGGAGGTCTTTATCCGTGTCATGACGAGGTTCTCCTCCTATTCCTGATACGGTTCGTTTTTGCTCTTATTAGGATGAGGTTCTCCTATTCCTAATAAGACCGTAGGACACAAAAGGGCCATTGAAAGGACTTCTTTCCTCCTATCTTAAATAACCGAAGATCTTCCTTGACTAATGTTCTTGTTAAGTCTGCTTCCTTGGTCATGATTTTTTCTTGGCTTGAATTTGAGCTTGGTAGTTCGGCCTTGGTCGTGATTTTGATTTTGGCTTGGCTGTGATTTTAACTTCAACTTGGTTGTGATTTTAACTACAGCTTATCCTTGATTCTGACCTTTGCTTGGCCTTCAATCTGACCTTAGCTTGGTTTGGCTTTAACCTCAAATTGGATTTTTTTTTTTTTTGAGCTCGGCTTACTGAGATTGAATTTCTATTGGCCTCAGTCTTTTGAGCTTGAACCTATGCAGACCTCGGACTTGTATGATTTTTGCCTCGGATTTGTCTTACTTTCACTTTGGATAGATCTTGAACTTGACTTTGGATTGATCTTGAGCTTGACCTCGGATTGGTTTGAGATCGAACTTCAGCTTGGCTTAGGTTTTTGACCTCGGATTAGTCTTTTGGTGAGCTCAGCTTACTGAGATTGGATTCCTATTGGCCTTGGATTTGTACGATCTTTACCTCGGACTTATTTTGCTTGCACCTTAGATGGGTCTTGAACTTGACCTCAGATTTATCTGGATTCTAACTTCAGCTTCAACATTTATTTTCATTTCAGCTTCAGCTTTGGTTTCTTAAACTTAGTCTTAATTGGCTTTGGGTTTAGCCATGATTTTGATATCCTATAACCCTGCAAGAAAGAAAAAAATAATGATGAATAGAAATTTAAGTCTTTTACCATGAGTTCTCTATTTGAGAGATCTTAGGTTCTGTTTGACCATCTTGATTTAGATCAAATTTTTTCTTCTTTCTTTTCTTCTTCTCTCTTTTTTTTTTTGGTATTAACTTGGCTTCGGGTGAAATCCACGGGCCGAGTGCGCAGGTCGTGACTTTTATACCAATACGAGATGCACGTGAGAGAACTCCGGAAAGGGTTGAACGGACGAATGCACGGGGGACTTCGGCTACACTTGGGGCGCACAGACCTTGCGAGGACTTCGGCACCGTTCACACTGAGTACTTTGGGAGTTGCTTGGTGGCGGGTTCAGCTGCGCTAGAGATGCACGGACCTGGCACTGATGCGACTGGTTCGTCCACATCTGGGCACGCAAGGGAGGATCAGTGCCATTGAAAGGACTTCAGTCGTCCCTGGGCGCACGAAAGAGAAGGCCGGTGCGTAGGGAGAACATCGGCCGGACACGTGCAAACGCAAGAGAGGATCAGCTGGCTTCCTCTTTCTTCTTATTCTTTTCTTCTCTCTTCTTTATTTATCTATTTATTTATTATATTATTATATATATATTTTTTAGGAGATCGACGCCGGCTGAGATCGCAATGGAGGACCTCGATGCCACCTGGGCGAACTTTGGTGCCACTACGATAGGTTCGGCCACGCACGTGCACATGGGAGGAACTCTACTGGAGGGTCACATCCGAATGCATGGGAGAAAAGCTTGGCCACAAGGGGCAAGAAGCTCGACCGCGGCTGGGGGCGCAAGGAGAGGAGGTCATCGACAGGAGGGGTCTTTTGAGTGTGCGAGAGAGGGAAGATTGGCCGGAGTCGCTTGGGGCATAGGGAGAGGAAGATCGGCTGGACGCACAGGAACTAGGGAGAAGCCTACGGATGCCTACCCCGCCCCTTTGTTTCTTGAAACAAAGAATCTTTTCTTTCTTTTTTATGGAAGGAGGTCGGCGCCACCTAAGATCGCGAAGGGGGGCTTCAGCGCTGCTAGGATCGCGAGGGAGATCAATCGGGGGGACATCGGCGCTGTGGGTTGTGCCTAGGAGCGAGAAGATCGGAGGGGTCACTCGAGTTCTGCTTGGGAACGAGAAGATCAGAGTTGGCGCTGGCAGATCGACTGAAGGTCGCACGGGCGCAGTGAGAAGTTCAGAGTTCGAGTTCCACCTGAAAGGAGGTTCGGACGGAGGGGCACCGCGGACTGCACCTGAGAGCATAGGGGAGGATCTCAGCCACGCAGGAGAGGTCTGCTGGAGAGGGCGCGCCCGACCGTGCGGGAAAGCATCGAAGCCGTCCGGGATTACGGGGTATGAGAAGTCCTGCGCCATTGTGAGCCGCATCTCGGAGCGCGGGGAAGAGATGCTCGGTAGGACGCCCAGGGAGGAAAGATTGGTAGAAGTCCATGCTTGACACAAGAGGAGAAAATCGACCGGAGGGTTGCATGGGGAGGGGGAGATCAGCTGGATGCCCGAATGTTCGGAGGGGCCACCGTGGGTTGCGCCAAGAAGCACGGGGGAGGAGAATGTCGGCCATGCTACGACTAGTCCCGACTGCACCTAGGTGCGGAGGATGAAGGTCAGCAACGCAGCGACTGGTTTCGATTACCGTTCGGAATCAGGGAGGAGATCGGCGCACGAAGAGGAGATTGACTGGATCCCTGCAGGCCTAGAGGAGGCTGGCTGGATGACTGCGACGGACATGGGGAAGGCAAGTCGAACGCGCGACGGGCGTGGGGGAGGCCAGTCGGAGTCACAGGGGCTGGGGAGAGGCTCGCGGACACCGACCCCGACCCTGCCCCTATTTCCTCTCTCTTTTTTTCTTTTCTGAACAACTCTTCAAATTTAACCTCCAGATGGTTTGACTTGGACTTTAGGTTATCATGATCTATAGCAAAAATAAATAGATAAATAAATAAATATCAGAAACTATGTAGTTTACTGTCTTATGGTTAGAGAAAAGCTTCTTATTAATGGTTAATGCGGCGAAAGTTGATAGAATGGCAAAAGTTTTAAGAAGCCTCAGCAGTTCGCCAAATACCGTGTAGCTGCATCCTCTTGTTTTGCAACATTTCAAACCCTCAATTTTTGTATTCTTCTTACACCATCAGATCTAGAGCTAACCTAGCAGTCATCTTGATTTATGCAGACGTCAGTATGTGGAGTGCCGATAGTTAATTCTAGAATGTTTTTCGCTCAAGTTGCCATTCCTACATGCATATGGAAGAAGGCTTACATCTGTTCATTGTCTCAGTTTCTAAACCACGATAAATTTTAGGTTCTTGCTTCACTCTGCGTCCCTATCAAATTGGAAAAACTTTTCTTTTTAACAGAAAACTGAAAAATCCTTTTTTATTTTATTTTATTTGAAACAGAAGACTAAAAAACTCTTTCTTCTCTTTTTTTTCCTTCTTTTTTTTTTGTGAATCAGGGGAATCAAACCCCCGTTTTATGGGATGCTGTTGACGAAGAGCTTTTTGCTAGGCACCCAATTTGCTCACTTATGAAGCTCACAAATTGGATTTTGCCCAGCAAATCGGAGAGCAAATGATGATCCATTTTTTTAATGTTTGATTCTATCTAGAACTCAAAAGAATGGATGAAAGATCAGGAAAATAATATGACTAAAAAATTTGCATAATTATATTTCTTATCTGGAACTTATGGCTCTTTGTTAGTCCAGATCATCCTTGTCATCGTCTCCTTCCTTGCTTAAGCTTCTCTCCGATTGAAATTTTACCCTCATTTGGAGCCCTCCAGTTTGAACCTGGATAGAATCTGTTGAAGATGGATGCTGAATCTCATCGGCATTGGAGCAACGCGATGGAGCTTCTCTTACTAGATGCTCATTTCCTATAAACGGGCTCAAAGGCCCTTCCTCTAGCGCCATCTGTTGACGCGAAAATCCGTCTCGAGATCGGATTGGCTAGAGTTATGCGATGGTGGCAAGTCAACAGCAACAGGATGGAGGTGGCCGTACCTGCTAGAGAAGTCCTTGACCAGAGGAAAGAAGGTGAGCATTTGGAGAGAAGTTGCGTACCTTAAGGTCCCTCTTTTTTTTCTTTTATAAAAGGATCTGGAGTTTGTTAAAATGGATCGTGGATTGTTAGTCATGAGAGAGCAGTGAGTTGTCAGAAATATTTTGTTTGCCCACTAGAATATTCTTAGGAATCATGTCAGGTATTGTCCCCTCATGGCATGTAAGGGAGAAGTTGACAACCTAGAGCCAAGAGTGGGAACTTCAGTCTTTTGATAACTTCAAGTTTGGCCTGAAACAGGACCTCGGCCTCAGCCTGAAACAGAACCTCAACCTCAGCCTTTTGAAGACCTTCAATTCAGCTTATATTGTGACTTTAGCTTCCCTCTTTTGGTGATCTCAAGCTCGGCCTGAAATAGGACCTCGGCCTCAGCCTTCCGAAGACCTTCAATCAGCCCTTATTGTAACTCTAGCTTCCCTCTTTTGGTGACTTCAAGCTCGGCCTGAAATAGGACTTCGGCCTCAGCCTTTCGAAGACCTTCAATCATCCTATATTATGACCCAGGCCTTCATCGTTTGATGACTTCGAGTTCGGCCTAAAATAGGACCTCAACCTCAGCCTTCTAAAAACTTTCAATCAGCCTAAATTCTCATGTCTTCGGCAGGCATAAAAGTCCCCCAACAGATACTTTAAATTATTCCGAGCATAGGCTACTGCTTGCACTTCCGATTTCCACTATACATTCGGAGGACCCATTGATCTGAAAGTTTCGGAGGGCTGCTCCCCTCTGTTGATGGTCACCCCTACATATGCTCTTACATACCTTCCTTTCCTTTCTTTTACTCCATAAACCGGATCTGGCAGTCCCAACTTCTTGTGATTTTAGTTAAAATAAGCTTTAGAGATATCTTAATTACATTCATAATCTATAAATAGCATCTCAAATTAATCATTATCATAGGATCATACTTAACAACATAAAAATTTCATTAAATAATATTCACATTGCACACGTCAATATCACCTTAACTAAGTTCATCTTATCTTCTTTTAACTTGAAACTTTAAATTATAAACTTTCAAATTCTGAAGCTTTCAATATATTACAATCCTTAACAATTGATACCTGGTTCTCTATTCACCAACATTCATTGAATCATATCAACATATATTTCACCATGATGCAACACTTAGTACAAGCACGGAGCATAAGAATAAATATGTACATTTCACTTATCACAGAAGTTATCAACACCGTAAACATACCTGCTCCACTCATGCTCATTAATTAAGCACTTAATTAATCAAGATATAGAACTACTAATAATTCATAACATCACAAGAAATTGCTTTTCAATTCAAATCCTTGTTCTCCAACTTAAACTAGCTCTCATATGAATTCAAATTAAAACATTTAAATCATACCTGTTCTTCATCTTAAGAGTAACTTACATCCCTTGTTATTCCTCTTTCTTCGACTTATCTCGCTCATTGATACCAGTCTCCACTTTACTTGCACATTAGTAAGTAAAACATTAGACTTTGATAAAAGACTTCTAATTGGAGCTTTATTCGGACAATTCCTCTTTTGATGACCTATCTATCCACATCGATAACATCCTCTAAATCCTTTTTTACATTCTCCCAAATGAAACTATCCACAATTACTACATCGAGGAATCTGATTTAATGAAGTAGCAACTAAACTAGCACTCCTATTAAAATTACTCTGAAATTTCCTTGCCCTAAACTTTATATCTCTCTTATAACTTCTTTCTACCTTTGTAACTTGAGATTGAGAATCAAGAACAGAAGCTACTGTAGTAGTAACTGCCTGATTAATTATACCTACAAATTCCTGTAGTCCAAGAGTAGGTACTTGCACTTGAGATGGAGGTATGAATGCTGGTGTACTATGTAAAGGCTCATGAACATTTTCATGCAACGGAGAAGCCTCTGCCTCTGCCCTTAAAGCAGAAGGTGAAGCATTGGATAACCTCCTATGAGGTTGGCTGCCTCCATCAATTCCTCTTGATTGACCCTGGCCTCAACCTCAACCCCTTCTTGAGGCTCGTCCTCGGCCACTATCTCTTATAGGTAATCGATCTGCATCAAACCCTGACCTTGTCTGAACCATCTTCCTACAAAATATAATTGATTTAATCAAATTGATCAACCTCCAAAATAACCTTACTAATAAATAAATCTCAAAAGAGCATCTCAAATTGAAACATAAATTCAGAAACAAATGCTGCTGAAAGGAGTCTTTAAAAGACATTGAGTCAACTCATCACTCAATCAGGTCATCTTCAAGACCACTCAACCCACTTTATGCTGTTTACTAAACAATCTAAATGAACTAATTATAATATACATAAATCCAAATAAATCCTTAATAATTCAGCAAACTATCCATCCTAACTAGTCTTATTCTTAAATTATGATATTTGTCCATTACATCTTCACAAACCTCTCTCTAGTAATTAAAATCTCAAGTCTTAACTCCAACTATAGCTCTGACCTAGGTCCATCCCTGTCAATCATAAATCTTTACTACTATCTGCTATCAAACCATTTCTTGTCTTCACTGATTTTACACCTTTGTTCATCTATATTGATTACTAAATCTTGCTCTGATACCAAACATGTAACACCCCACCCCTAAAACCGGGTGATGGTGCCACACTCCACCCTATCTAATAGCAAAGAAGCTATGCTTTACCCTTAAATAAGAGCAAAGGAGATTCTAAGCTATAACTATGCTGATTGATCCTTTAATCTACAACACAGGCATTTCAGTTAAAATTCCTTAATTTGTTAAAACAAACTTTCTAATTTAACTCATCCTTCACAATAACTAACTCAGCATTTCATTTACAAAACTATGCTTTGTACATCCCACATCAAAAGTAAAACATGCTTAATAATTTCTGATCCAAACAACTTAACCATCCAATACAAGCCCAAAAGATATTCCTCTCACTGGCTAGCTTAAACGGTTTAAGTTGATACATATACATAACATTTTCAAAAATACATTCCTTCCATAAGCTAACTTAGCCCATACTCCTCAATATAGATGTTGATGCTACTCCTGAACCTGGCTAAGAAGCTTCAAAACTGCAATTACAAGAGTGAGGGGTGACACTTGGGAGGTCCCAATGAGTGAATAAACTATCTAGCAATGGAAAACAGGAATGCTTAATTCATATTTTAACATAACATTTTTAAAAAAATCGAAGCTATGGAGCTATTTAAACTTCTTGAAACTGTAACACATCCAACAAGAGTAAGGCCAAGCAGTAAATCACATCTTGCTAATGAATGTTTTCCCCGGCTACTGTCAACCATGCCCAGAGTGCCCTTCCAAGGCGATCAATGTGTAGCATAATATGATGCCAAATGATGCAGATAAGCCCCCAAGGGCACAATGCAAAGTTTACTGTGGAGGTGTCAGCTCATGCTCATGCTAATGCCAACGTTAGGATACACCCGATAGGTTGATCATTCCAATGGGTAATCCTTTACAAAAATACCAAGTAATTCTTCCAACATCAAGAAACTGAATTCTAAAAGCTGAAAAGCAAAAATCAGAATATTTCTATTAAACATAGAATCTGATCTCAAACTAGATATACACATATGTCCATATCTTTGAATAACATTTCCAAAAGGTTTCATTTCCTGTTTCCATGCTTGCTAATACATATACATAAGCTGAAAAATAATAGGAATTAAGCTTATATAGTTGTATTTAATTTAAAACAATCACTTTTAACTTTCATAACATCATAAGAAAATATCAAAGTTAGATGGAGAAACACTCACCTCAAACAAGCTTACCACAAATTCTTGATGTCCCACCTACTCAAAACATCCCTCAAGTGCCTTCTTCCTTTCATATATCATTGATAAATTCTGATAAATTTTGAGGCGCCCAACTCTTGGGCGCCCCAATCCTACCATCTTTTGGACTCTTTATCAAAGTGTTTGACCTAGACAGGAACTCTTCTTTGCTCTCTATTTAAAGGGAGTTAACCCATGAAATTTTCAGAGCTTTTACACCTGAGAGAGAGGGCTTGGGCATGAGAGACTTAGGCACATCAGGGCTGTAGGCATGGGATTTTGTGAAGGCACAAATCTATTGTGCCTTGGTGAGAGGAAAGCTACAGAGAAGAAGGGTCTTCCCTAGGTTTTCCATTAGATCTTCCACCAATTTTCTGAGAGAAAAACATGAGGAAGAAGGTTCTTTCAGATCCTCCCTTCTCTTTTAGTCCTTGGAAGGTCCAAGCATCTTGAAGGAGATTCGGCATCAACCGTTAAAGAAGGATGCTAGCACACTGTGCTGATTTCCAGATTACTAAACTTTCGGATCGTGATCGGAACTTCGTATGGATTTCTTATAGAGGCTAGACATGTGTGCGGCTCAAAGTGACAACCTTGGCCTCAGATCAGCAAGTGGAGATCAAAATCCATGAATAAGGTATTGAGATTTGATCTCAATTCTAGACCAGATCAAATCTAGTTTTTCCTATTTGATGTTAATATGATCAACATCATTATTTTTGTTCTTTATTTAATTTTCAGATTTATATACATACATAAATCATATCATTAAATCCTAGATCTAAGATTTATTTACATATTTTATAGAATAATTGGATTAATCTGTGGCTTCCGCTGTTAGATTTTGAAAAAGTTTCAAAATACATGCTAGAAATCCTAACTTTTCCTTCATGATTCATATCAAATTCAATACATTCAATCATAAATCACTTAATATTTCAAAAAATAAGATATTCGATTATTCAAAATGCATGCATCAGATTCATAAATCATGAATAATCCAATACATAAAATATCTTAAAATTTACCAATAAATCTAGAAAAAGTACAGCATACTTACCTCACATATATTCCAACAAATCCACGTTCCGTAAATTCCTTTTCAAAATATTTAATTCATAGATTATATTGCAGTATCCCGCTATTGGACTTCTGTCGAGACGACTATACCGCTATACATAATTAAGTCCACTAATTAGAAAGAATGCAGATAATTAAAAAAGATGGGATTGACGGATGGTCTATTCAATGATTTGGGTCGATCCAATCATCTAACTTCATCTGATCAAGATCAGGTTAGGATATAGATGGGTCAATAGAGATTGAAGGTGATCAAATCAGCAACATCTGATAGAGTTAAGGAGGCCAGCGACCTTATAAGCCCGCAGTCTGCCCCTCAGATGATTGTCACAGATCTCTTCACGCACTTCCTGAAGGGCGTAATCAGCCTCCGAATGTTGTAGGCACTTGAGGGGTAGAGAGAGATCTCTTGTAATGATTGTAGAAGGGGCTTGCCGCACCAATCTCCCTGCTTCATCCCGATCCGACAGCAGTTTTCCATAGATTAGGTAGTCTATGATTGGATCTATCCAGCTCAGCTCATGATCTACTTGCATCATTGATGCAGGTTCTCCAATACTAAACCTGCTCAAGACCTCAAAATATGAGGTTTTCTCTAAACCCAATACTCCCGAGGTGGTGAGCCTCAAGAGTAGGTTAACTCTAGCATTTTTTGTCCTCAAGATCTGCTCGATATCGAAGCTTAAAAGATCGGCTATGGCATCCTTCACTTTCTGTAGGTACTTAATCATATTTTGTTCCCACATTGGTACTCTCCTCGCGCTTGCCCAACCATAAATTGTGAATCGCTATAGGCCTTTAGCTGCTTGACCCCGAGTTCTTCAGCAATTCTGATGTCAATGATTAGGACTTCATATTCTACTTAGTTGGAGGCTTGGAATTCGAACCGTATAGCATATTCTATGATCATCCCTCCCAAATGGGTGAGACCAGTCCAGCCCCACATCCCCACATCCTATCGAACTAGAGGACACATCAACATGCAGGGCCCAGCTATCTTCAGAACTTTCTTCCCCATGCCTTACTCGATACCTTCTGCGGGAATGGTGCATTCAAGGATGAAGACAGCGAGTACCTATGCTTTAACCATTAGACAAGGTTAGTATTAGATGCATGCCCTAGAAGTCAATCAGACTGACACATATTTATTCTAGGATATAATTTTTATTTGACATTAATAAAATTATGTTTATTATTTCCATTCATGTTGATATGTGTCCATGAATTGTCAAGGAACTAATAAGATGATAGCACATTTTTCAAAAATTAAAAATTTAAGGCATGTGTCATTGGTAATTAATTTCTAAATGCTTCCGATCAATGGATCATCATGGGAACAGTGATTGATCCGGATAGATTAGTGCATGAATCGCTTTCCTTTTAGGGTAGATAAGTCTCAAGTCTATAGTGCGAGGACACTAGAGAGAGAGTACAGGTGGTTGTTGGAGAATAAGGGTATTGAGTGTGATCAATACAAAAAATCACTTAGATGTTTACCCACTCATTAGTGACTCAATGCTGCAATAGTATGACCAGTCCTTTGACCTGCGATGCCTCGGCTATTCACAATGGGATTGTTGTAGTTTGACTGTGCATACACTTGATCTCCTAGCCATATAAAGCATTGCGGTGCATGTTGGCTGCAATAGGTTCGTCATAGGAGTAGAATGTGCAACTAGATGGGATTTATCGATCTTGGTGGATAAGAAAAAGTTTTATACGATTTATAAGACCGAGTTTAGAAGACCTTGGCCAAGACAGCATGAATACTGGAAAAGGGTTTCCAACATTTTCACAACAGGAACTCGAGTCAAATAAGTTAGACATATGACAAACAATGGGTTTGATGAGAATCCATGGCCTCCATCTTATCAGGACTCATGATAGGACTGTATCATACAGTAACTATACCTAAAGTTTCATTTATTATGTTCTACTGAAATGCCACTACATGCTGCTAAGTATCATTAATAGATTGTGGGATCCATGAGAATTATTTTAATGATCAATAATTCTCATTGGGTGAGTTGGAATTGTTTCGATCCATTGAAAGAAATTTCAATGATATTGTTGATGGAGATCACAATATATCTCACTACTAGATAGAATAAAACCTATGGGGTCACACATAAAGAGGTCTCATCAAATGGTTGGATTGCAATTCTAAATCGACTTTAGATCTAATTATTGATGTGATTGAAAATTGAACTGATTTGTAATTGTTACAAATTAGTGATCCAAAGATGCAAAAGTTGTAAGAGAGGACTTACTAATAGTTAGTGAGTTTTTGGGAGGTCTTATGTGCAATTGTTGCAATGTTATGTAATTTGATTTGATCAAATTAAATGATTGGGGTTATGTTTGAATCAAATTAAATGGAGATTTGATTGGACTAGACTCAGGCTAGGTTGATCAAACCAATTAGGGTTTATAGAAATCCTAAACCCAGCGGCAATTTGACTCCTTATGAGATAAGGATTTTGATTTGGTCAAAGTCCAAGCCACTTAAGACTATCCATCAAAAAATGATTGATGAGCAAGACTTTTCCTACAAGTGGATGCCATATATTACCACACCCAAGGGTTTCACGTGATTTTGATGGACACCTCTCTTGGGAGAAAAGTTCTCATGCCACAAGGTGAGGCACGTCCAAGAGTTGGACTTCCCGAGAGATGGCGCATGCCAAGGAGTCCTGCCCTAAGCCTCTATCCTATCTCGCGCCTCTCCTCTCTCCTATCTCATGCTCTCTTCCATCATCTCACGCCCTCTCTCTCTTGGATGCCCAAGATGGTTGGACGCCTCTAGCGCTCACATCCAAGGGTTGGACGGCCAAAAAAGGTTCTTGGCAAAGAGAGAGAAGAAAATCAAAAAAGGTTGCATACTAGATTTTCTTGAGAAGAAAATCAAGGATCGGGAAAGATTCTTGATCTATTCATATGCAAAGCACCTTCTATGAAGGAGAAAGGCTAAGATCCTTGAGAAGGATTTTCGGCAAAGAGGGAAAGAAAATTCACCATCAAGAGGATCTCTGCAAAGAAGTTAGTTAGCACCCCGGTGAGATCAGATGCTCTGATCAGACAACTTCGTGTGGGTACTTGTAGAGGCCGGACACGTGTGTCGCTTCAAAAGAAACCGAGAAGACATCTACGATCATCAAATTGCAGTGTAGATCTACTCGCATAAAGGTAAAAGTCTGATCTTCCTTTTTCTTTAGTTCTAATCTAAACAACTATGAGAGATTCGAGATTGACTCAAGATGAGATCTCACATAATAAAATCAGATATTTATTTTTATCTATTGCATATTAATCTAAATTTTTATTTTATTTTTCCATTGCGTAATCAATCAACCCCTAGTTTCTAACAGTTAGTACTTGATATCGAATTCCATAAGTTCTAATGCCTACTTGGGAAGCAGGCCCAAGGTGTTCGGCCTGTGGAGTACTGTCTCAATTTGCTGGTTGGCCAACACCACCACCATGTAGGCTTGAAAATAGGGATACAGCTTTCTTGCCGAAGTCACCGGTGCATACACCATGTTTTCTAGCCTAGCGTACCTTGTCTTGGCATCTTAAAGGACCTTGCTTATATAGTAGATGGGCTTCTGTAGCCTACTTTCTTCATGAATCAAAACCAAGCTTATAGCGTCAAAAAAATAGCTAGCTATAGGTATGGTACTTTGCTCAATTCTGGTTTGCTTAAGAGAGGTGGGGAGCCAAGATATTTCTTTAGTTCATCGAAAGCCACCTAGCACTCATCGGTCCACCAAAACACCTTACTGTGCTTCAAGGCCTTGATAAATGAAAGGAACCTTTTAAACGAACTCAATACAAACCAGCTGAGGACAGTAATCCATCCAATCAGGCACTGCACCTCCTTCACCATCCTTTTGGACTCTCTCCTATAGGACTCGGATCTTCTCAAGGTTGACTTCTATCTCCCGCTGTGACACCATGAAGATGAGGAAATTGCCTAATGTTACACCAAAGTCTCATTCAAGGTTCTCAGTTCCGATATCGGTGGCCATTTCAATCAACATGCGGCACAGTCCGATATGGTTCCGTACCGAATCGAATCGACGCAAACTGATAGAGAGAGGAGAAAAGGAGAGAGGAAAAGAGAGGAAGAGAGAGAGAGAGGGTGTCTGCCTGAGAGGCCACTAGAGGGCCTTCGGCTGGCCACCATGGTCGTTGGGTGGCGTAAATGCCTCCTGCAGCTCCGCGGCATGAAACAGGGGCAATCGCTCCTGTTTCATGGAGTTTTTTAAAAAAATAAAAAAAAAGGTGAAGCCGGCAATCGATTTGCCTGCTTCACTATTCATGAGCTTTTTAAAAAACCCAACAAAGGAACAGGAGCGATCACCCCTATTCCACAGTCGTGGCTCCGCTAGTGCGGCCTCCACCACCCGATGGCCGTAGAGAGCCACCGCCACCCTCCGACGACAGCAGAGGGCCACCGCCGGCTTTCGGTGGCCTCTCCCTCTCCTTTCTCTACCTTTATTTTCCTCTCTTCCTTAGCACCGACGTGTGCCATTTTCTCCATCGGAACCGTTCTGGTTCCCCGCCGGTCCGGTTCAGCACACCCTGAACCGCTCGATTCGGCACACCCTGAACCGTCCGATTCGGGACGATTCTGAAAACACTGGTCTCATTTGCTTGGATTCAACTTTATTTGATATTTTTAGAGGGTTGCGATTTGCGAAGGTCTCTTCGAGGTCAACTATATGGTCTTCGGTCTCTCAGCTTTTAACGAGCATGTCATTGACGTAAACCTCCATATTCCTCCCAATTTGATCGCAGAAAATCTTGTTCACCAATCTTTGATAAGTGGCTCCCGCGCTTTTCAAGCCAAACAATATGACCCTATAGAAAAAAAAGCCCTTATTAGTGATAAAAGCCATCTCCTCATCCTCGGGCTCCATTCTAATCTAGTTGCAGCCCAAGAAGGCATCCATGAACATAAGAAGATGGTGGCCTGATGTAGCACCCACGAGCTGATCGATCCAAGGCAGGGAGAACTTGTCCCTACGATAAGCTTTATGGAGGTCGATAAAGTCAATGCAAACCTGCCATTTCCCATTTGCCTTTTTTACCAACACCATATTGGCCGATCGACCCAAGTAGCTGACTTCTCAGACAAAACCAACTTCAAGGAGTTTGTTCACCTCGTCCTCAATGATCTTCTGGCATTCAGGAGAAAAGTTCCTTTTCTTCCACTAGATCGGCCAATGATTTGGATTCGTGTTCAACCGATGCACCATGACTTTTAGGTCTATCCCTGGCATATCTACTACTGACCAGGCAAAGACGTCGACATTCACCCTAAAGAATGAAACAGGACATGCTCGGACCTCCCCCTTCAATTAGGAGCTAATGTGGATGTCCTTGGTTGGGTCGTCATCCTACAATTGAACTGGGACCAGCTCTCCAATAAGCCCACCCATTGCTCCTTTAGCACATCTTGCATATCCAACCCCTCAACAAGGAGTCTTTATTGGGCTTTTTTCTCAAAGAGTCACCATATAGCATTCCCAAGCTAGGACTTGGTTTCCTCAGACATCTCCGACCCCGTATCTCGTTGGGAATCTCGTCAATGGGTGATACGTTGACATGATGGCTTGGACCGTGTTCAATCCCAGTTGACCAAAAATGGCATTGCATGCCGACTTTAACCACCAAAAATTTTAGCATGGTCGACTGTCGAAGTTCTTGTCCGACCATGACTGGCATGGTGACCACCCCTTCTACAGGGACAATCCCCGGTGAAGCCGACTAGAGGGGACTCAAGCTTTTCTAGATGGTCAGTGCAAAGGTTCATTCTACGAAAACCGTAGTAAAACAAAATATCTGCCAAGCTTCCATTATCCACTAGAATGTAGCGTACATCATAGTTTGCTATAGTAAAAGATACAACCACCACATCATTGTGCAGGAACCAAATTCCAATCAGGTTGGCATCAGAAAATGTGATAACATCCCCAATCTTCGGTTTCTTCTGTGCTGAAGCTCCTTTTGCTCGATCAGGATTTTGGAGGGTTCGATCAGCCATCCACTCGTGATGGTGTTGATGACACCATAGTAGGGCAATTTTCCAAGTTCTCTTCAGGTCTCTATTCATTTTGGACTTCCACCCATGCCACTGCTCGATGTATCTACCAAGCTTACCTCGACAGATAAGGACCATCCTTCAATTGCAAGCAATCCCCAATGTCATGTCCACGATCCCTATGGAACCGGCGGTACTTCTTTGTATCTCTTTTATAAGGCAAAGATTGCCTCTACCGTAGCTCCTCGACCTCCATTAGAATTTTGAGTCCTAGGGGCATTAAGGGGAGGTGTATCTTTCAAATCTTCTTGGCAGCCTTGGAGATTGGTGCCTTCGAGATGGGATCTTTGACATACGCGATCCCCTTCCTTCACAACATGTGCCTCGACAGGCGAGTCCTTCTGCTCCTAACTTCGTCCCCTCTTTTACCCTTTGAGGGCTCACCACGGGAGTTCATGACCTTCTTAGCGTTAGCGTACTTCTCCACATAGGCTAACATTTCAATGAAGTCTTTGGGGTACTTCTCAAGGGAGAAGAGGAATCAACTCTTGCTAAGTCCACCCTTCATCACTGACATGGTGACCGATTGATCGAGATCTCATATCTATAGGGCTGCCACGTTAAAACGGCTAACATGGTCCCAAAGCAATTCCCCCTCCCTTCGTTTGAGGTTCGCAAGGGAGTTGGACCCTCAGCATCACCTTCAGCAACTAACAAAGTGTGCAGCAAATTGGTGGCTAAGCTACTCGAATGAGTGGATTGTGCTAGGCCAGAGGCTAAAGTACCACAATTTGACGACCATCCAGAGGGTCGAAGGAAATGCCTTGCATAGGATGGTGGCAGAGGCACCGTGAAGCAACATAAGGGATTTTTAGCTTTCCAAATGATCGACCAGGTCAGGAGACCCATCATTTGGCTCCAGCTAGGGTACTTTGAATTGCAGTGAAAGTGATTCGTCCATTATCTTCTAGCTGAATGTTGAGTCTATGTTAAACTCGAATTTGCCGACTTGGGCCCGCCCCTTTAGGGCCTCAATCAGCACTTGCATCTCTTGAAATTTCTTCTCGAGGTCGTCGCCTCAAAACAGATGACGTCTCAAAGGCTAAGGGGAGATGCATGCTGAGGTAGAATCCCTGCTAGACTACGAAGTGGGAGAGCATCTACGATGGGCTCGACCGGGGCTACCAACTCAGCGTGGTTAGCTGGCCCCTAATTGTGTAGACAAGATTGCTGGCTCCGTAAAGATTGGATCGAAGGTGGACCATTGGCAGGTTCCAATGGCAGACGTACCAACATCAGTTGCTACATCCCCTAAATTGCGACCACCAAGATCGGAACATGTTGGATCAGAAGATTGAATTGCTTTAAAGTAGTGGCGATAGGGATAGTTGTGCCCAGTACGGGCTACGCAAGGATGCATTGGAACGGCAAGAGGCATTAAATGCCATCCAACGTGAAGCATTTGATGTTTCTCTATGTGACTTCCTAGTTATGGACACTCTCTTCCAAGATTAAGGAGTAGCCCTTCCCCTAGCACCAATCTCTTGTTGTATGCAAGGATTCAGGTCCCAACATGCACCATTAGTCCTATACTGGTCATAAGTCAAAGGCGACTTTGGCTTATATGGGAAAGGACCACCCTTCCCTGCGAGGCGTCTTTTGGATTAGAATCCAAAGGGGACAAAACCGTGAAGCCCATGGGTTGGAGTAGACAATATCTCACGTGTGGGGCCATAAGCCCTTAGCTGCAACAACCTTAACATGTCCATGCTCATGAATCATGATCCCCCCTCGCATCTCATAGCTTGAAGCTAGTTGTATGGTTGCCAACTAATATTCCTATCTTTTACTGGAATTAAAGCACTTGCATTAATAAAAAAAAAAGTAACCCAGCTGACTTATACTGCATCAAGTTTCAGTTTGCTTAGCGTGCCCATGAACAAGCACATTTTGTTTAGATCAGCAACATAAGGGCATATCATAAAATTACAAGAGGACAATAAACACAAAGATATACACAACATGCTGCACATCACCATGTCAGGAGTTTGTTTCATATTTCTTTTTCCTAGATATCACAGTAATAGAATGTTAAAGTTAATTGTTAGTCATTATTTTTTTATAGAGTGGCTAAATTGTTATTCATTATATTCTGTTGAACACAGCCACAGTATTACTAATGCATATTCTCATTGAAGACAATCATGTAATGGTATTTTTTTTAAAATGATGAGAAAGCTTTCTCAAACTCATCCAACTAACTCCCCAATTCAATTTGTTGTACCTTCATTAAAGATAATACGGAGAGAATGTTATAACCTCCATTTTTCTGCAGAATTGTGTAACAGTAGAAAAACACGTGCAACAGAAATAAGAATTTGCAGGATACCTCAGGGCATGAAAATCATTCATGTCCAGAAAATAGAAGGTGCTACAAGAATGGCAAAGGTAGAAAAGGATAATGATCATAATAAAGGAAAGCCCTAGCATGACAATAAACTCATGTAATTCAGTTGAAAAAGAGAGAGAGAGAGAGAGAGAGAGAGAGAGAGAGAGAGAGAGAGAGAGAGATGATGAAGTAAAGAGATGTCATTTGGTGGTCATAAAGGAAGAAAGGTGTGCATCAAGGTTCGCTGAACAAGTACCAAGACCCATAATGATTGGCTACCCGAACAGTATGGTATGGGTCCATACCATACCATTTGGGGTCGAACCATTACTTCTTTGCTATTTTGAACTGATGTTGGCATATGGTTTGTAAGCTTCATTATAGCAAGTTGGCAATCCATTTGCCGACTTTATTTTGCAACGGCAAAGGTAATAAAGGATCCCCCATTCCGTTTCAAAATAGGGAGGGCTCAGAAGGCCTCCCTCTCTCTTTCCAAGTGAAAAGAGAGTCTCTCCCAGCCTCTCTCTCTCTCTCTCTCTCTCTCTCTCTCTACCCGCCCTCCCCTCCTCTCCCTCTCTTTTCCACTTTCTCCTTCTTCCTCCCTCTCTCTAACTAGATTTCTCAAATTGAGAGGCAAAACTGTGCTGGTCCACCCTCAGTATGGTTCAGCACTCCTCGAACAAAGCAGCTCAAGATAGTACCACCTTCCTTGGTGTGCATAAATGGTACACTAAATTGTTAAGGTATCCATGCAAAAGAAATGAAGCATTAAAAGCGGTCATGAGGCGAGCACGTTGCCAAGGGTTCCAGTTTATGATCTAGTATGGCAAAGAATGGGAAGATAGATGAAGACAGTGAAAAAAATTAGCACCAAGTGGATGGATGGAAGGTCCTTTTAAGGTGTAATGTCATCGACATATGCTTTGGTAACATAAGGGGAAATTCTCTGAATCAGAAGTAAGGCCCATAATATTGGCATGAAAGAAGAAACATTAGAAGATAACTGGTTCTTGTAATATTTGTATTAGTGGTTTAGTTGAGCTCCATTTCTATATTTTAGGCCTGAATTTCATGATGTAACTAATAGCAGCTGCACCCGAGCAGAAGGAAAAGTGATATTTGGGTTAGTATTACTTGCCACCCTACCGTTGATAAGACAGAAGCAGAAATACAACCTAGAGAACGCACTGTACATTCCTGTTCCTTTACTATTCAGCTCCTCTTCTTCCATTGTTCCATCATTCCTCCGATTTATCATTTGATTTTCCATTATTTCCTTCTCTCTTCGCTTTCTTAACATATATCACCAAGATTAAATTATTATTTGGAATATTCAAATTTATGGTTTTGGTATATTCATGCTAAAAAAGCCTAAGAAATTATCAATAAGTTTAAATACCTTTCCAAAAACAAAAAAAAAAAAAGAAATAAAAAATAAAGAAGCATTCACCTGTCATCTCAAAGGGCAAGAGGTCAGCACTTGTTTGATAACAATCTAAACATTTATAACATAAGGGAGTTTTTCACAAAAAAAAAAAATGTGCAAGCATATAACTTAAGGATATCAACCCAACATACTGATTCCCACCATACCATGTATGGAAGATATGCCCACACTAGATATAGCACAGGTAAAAAGGCCTCTAAGATTTTAAACTCAGCTCACAAATTTAAGCTTAAATTTTGTCATGTAATTCTGAAAATGGCTGATGATAGAATGGCTACAGGTCTGAGGGGCTTGGTCTAATTTCTGAAAACAGCTGATGATATAGTGGCCAAAGGTCTGAGGGGTTTTATCTACATAAGTACAACTTGGGCTTCTCATATGTCATAAAAGAGCACCTGTCCATATCATGGGTGAAAAGTAAAAATTCAGAAATATATGCATTTGGATGTTGTATTAACTTCACTATAAACCAAAAGCAAGGGCTTGAATAAATATAAAACCCTTTAGTCCACTAGGTGGCAAAACTTTTGCTTTCTGGTGTCCTTCATTCTACGAGAAGATCACGGGAAGGTGATGAGAGCCATATATTATCTCTTTTCAATGTGATACCCTTTAGAGATCATCACCCCAAATCAATTGTGAATCTTATTGTGATGTAAGGAACACCCTACAAAGAAAATTTTGGCATATTCTTCCCTTTATTCTCTAAGAAGTATGGTTTGCCGAACCGCCTCAAACCGTACCAGCAGCTAACCCGTGTGGTTCAAATGTTCAATCTAAAACACTAGCAAAAATAGAGCAAGAGAGAAGGAAAGAGAGGAAGAGAGAGAGAGGAGGGAAGGACAGAGGTGACGATGGCCCGTCAAGGCCTCCAGAGCTCCGCAAGATGTGAGAAGAGAGACAGATCGAGAGAGAAAGAGAGAGGGAAAGGGAAAGAAAAGGATGGGAAGGCAGCAAGAAGGCCATCGAAGGGCGGTCGGGGTGGCCACCTTGACCGTCAGATAGCACATATGTCACCCATACTTGCCGTGGGTTCGAAATAGGGGCGACACTCTTGTTTTGTCGTGTTTTAAAAAAATATATATATGATAAACCGATTGCCGGTTTCACTATTTATTGTGTTTTTTAAAAAACACGACAAAACAGAGGCATCGCCCCTATTTTGAACCAACAATGCCCATAGGGCACATTTGTGCCGTCCGACAGCCTCCCTGCCACCTTCCCGTCACTCCTTTTCTCTCCCTTCTCCTCTCTCTACTCTCATTTCCTCTCACGAAGGACCGCAAAGCCCAAGGGGCCTCCACGGCCCTCCAATGGGAACCACTGGCATCTCCGCAGGCCTCTCTTTCCTTCCCTCCCTCTCCCTCCCTCCTCTCTCTCTTGTTCTTTATTTTCCTCCCCAGTTCTTCCCTCATTTTCATGTCAGTTCGGGGCTGATATGGTCTAGTACAAGGGCATACCGTCTCGTACCACCAACTAGCCGACATAGAATCCAATTCCAAGCCAGTGATCCTTGCTAAAAACTATAGATCTATTTACACTATGTATTTGGCATTCAAAAGAGGGATGGCCTTGGTACAATAGTAAGGTTACTCCATTATGACTTGGGTCTCATCGATTAGAAACATGGATATAGCCTCTCAACACACGACGATAAGGCTATATACATCTGACACTCCAAAATCCACAATGGCAAGAGCCTCTTGTACTAGGATGCCCCTTTTTTGGCATCTAAAAATAGAGATGCTAAGCTCAACTCAATAAAATGATACAGAGTTAATCAAAAGCCTAATGAACAGTTTTCCAATAGATGCAAGCATATTGAGCATATTTAAATACATCATGCAAGATTCACCATCTCAATACCGGACCTCGTACTGGTACTATGCTAGTATAGACAACGATTAAGAGGTCAGGCACCATCCACCAATAAGGCAAACCTCTACTTTAGAAGAGGTGTCAATGCCGATATGCACTAGAAAGGCAAACCTTGCATGCATGCATGTGAAATAGAAACCTCTACTAAAGACAACAATTGAGAGGTCAAGCACAATCCACCTATTCAATTTTTTGCCATGTCATTGTTGAAGCCCACTAAATGAGTGAAAAGCAATGACTGAAATGGGAAAAAGTGGTTAGTGATGTTCCATGCACCTCCACAAGGAAGCATCATCACACGCTGACATACAAAGGCGACAAGATAAAAAGGTTGACCTGTTTGCTAAGCAAGGAGCATAAACAATTAATTATCCATAAAATGGGATGCGTAAATTTTACTTTTGTCAACACAACAAAGAAGTGGAAAGAGTAACTCAAGCCTTCAAGTTCCACAATGAATTCAATTTGTGATAGAAAATGGTCTTTGTTGGAAATATGGTCCAAGCATTGATGGAAGTTACAGATGATTAGTCACCTAAACTCAAAGATATCACAATACCAACAAAGTTAGTGGCAACTAACAAAGTTTAAAAGTACATTATTCAAAATAGGATGAAATTATTTTCATTGCCTTTCAATATACAGAGGACTAGACCAACTCAAATGCCTAGCTACTAGAAATTTTATCTTCCAACACAATGCAATATCATTGTCACATTGTAAGATTGAAAGCAAAATTTAAAAGATGATAAAATCCTGAATATATATGTTTGACCCGCATCTGTCTACACAATAGCTTGTACTGTATGGTCATCAGAAGTCATATATTACTGTAGGAGCACAAACTATGGCAGCATCCAAAATTAGGAGGAACCATCATAAATGCTCCAGACATTAGTTAGAGCCCTAAACCATGGGTGACTTAAAGAATAACCTAACCAAAAATTACCGTTTTTGGATGAAAAATTTTAAACCATTCTAGGAAGAGGGTGAGATCATTCAATTTGTATTCTTCAAGCAAATGTTAGCTACATAATGGACTCAAAACCAGGATATTTAACATGTAAGAACAAGTTTGCAGAATTGGAGTATAAAAAACTTTTCTATATATAATATAACTTACAAAGATACAAATATGTTAAGAATTTGATTGCATATGATAAATATTCCTATATGCTCGTCCATTTTAAAAGTGATGCACACAGATGCTCTTCTATTTTACTCCGCCAAACCATAAAACCACAAAAAAATCTAATGATACCTACATCCATTCCATTTTTTGTTTGTGCAAACGTGACACACTACAGTAGTTTAAAATGGCATAATGGGTACTCTTATTTCATACACCTACTCTATACAGGGATTAGAAACCATGAACCAAAGATTTGTAGGAAAAGTGAAGTGACCTTGATTGATATAAACCCTATGCAAGAGAAGAGTCACGATTCTTCATGTTAAATAGTTCCCCTTCAACATTTCCACCGTTACCACTGATGTTTGCATTTGAAGTTATCCTTAAATGAAGGCAAGCAAAAAAAAATCAGAAAATTTTTATCATTTCGATCACAGCATACTTCAAACCAAGGATCGTTGTGCCGGTATCGGGGCCCGTACCAATTGCCCAACAGCACGGTTCGGTATGGCCCCGTGTTGCTCAATACCAGGCCCATACCAACATAGTAGAGAGGATGGGAGAAGGGAGAACTAGAGAGAGGAAAAGAGATGGAGGGGAGAGAGGGAGAGGGAGGGTGGCAGATGGCCAAAGGAGGCTGGAGGAGGGCTAGGGAGGGGCGTGGAGAGGCAAAGGAAGGGCTCAGAGAGAGGGAGAGGGCATCACTCACCCGAACAGGACCAAGGGAGGAGGGAGAGAGGGTGGAGGCCCTCTCTACTCCATGTGCTGGAACAAGGGTGGAGCCTCTATTTTGAATGGAAATAGGGTGGCTGCTGACTTGAAAATTTTCAAAAAAAGAAAATAATAAGTGAAGTCGACAGTGGCTGCCAACTTCACTTTAAAAGATCAAAAATAAAATAAAAAAGGGCCGAAGCCCCTATTTCCTTTCCAATAGGGTCCCACCCCTGTTCCGACACATGAAGGAGAGACTAGAGAGGTCTTCAAAAGTCCTCTCCCCCCCTCCCTCGGCCTTGTTCTGATAAGTGATGCTCTCTCCCTTCTCTCCATGCCTAGCAATGCCCTCCCCTTCTCCCCCTCTCTCTCCCTCTCTTTTCCTCTTTTTCGCTCTCTCGCGACCCCTCCAGCTGCCTCTTTCTCCACCATGCTCTCCAGCTCTCTCCCTCTCCCTCCCTCCCTCTCTCTTTTTTCCTCTCCCCCCTCCCTTGACAATTATCCCATCAGTTCACACGAGACAGCATAGCATGGGGGTGTACCATACCATACTACTAACCTATCAACACAAGTTTCAATTCCAATACTACAAACCTTAGCTCCGCCCTCCAATTCCCAAAGGGGGGCCCATTTTTTATTTTGAAGAAATGAAGTTGGAGCCTCCCTCCTATTTGAACAAAATCAGGGAACCAAAGGGTAGAGCCATTCTCCACCCCCTTGCACCCCTCCCTAGCCCTCTGCCGACCTTCTCCCTCTCTCTTTCCCTACCTCTCCCTCCCTCCCCCTCTTGTTCTTTTTTTCTCTTTCCTTCTATCCCTCCCCCTCTCTTGCCAGTTTCTCAATGTGAAGGCCAGAACCATCCCAATCCACCTCCAATAGAACTTCAGGCGATTCAGAACAATTCCGTGGGTGCTACTTCAAACAAACCATCACCCTAAACCAAGCAAGCAATCTCAATAGATATTATTGACTTCCAAAAAGAATGAAACCCCGATAACAACCCTGATGCCTCCATGCAGTAGACAATTTTCTGGCCATTGATTTTCCTCCTTTTATTTCTCTCGCAATTTCTATCTACTAACGCATTAAAATTTCAACAACAATCAATGTCATGCCCCTAAATCAAAATTACGAACCACCACGTACTCATACACGCATGCAATGCATTCAGCCTACAACTAGATGATTATAAATCTAATAACATAGTAATTCAACACAAGCAATGGGATAACACCTGGGCAACTAAATTTTGTAAGTTAATAATTATCAAATCCAAACTTTAACAAGGAACCACACAAGAATTTGTTCACAAAAATCTAACTTAACAACTCTCCAAATGCTTAATGTAATCAAAGAAAGAAACCAGTAAAATAGTTCCAACAAACACTAAGAAAACAAAGAAGAGTTATGGGCTATGCTGAAATTTTTGCTCTTGCATCTAGTCACACATCTATGATGGTAACCATCAGCCTCTTGTTAGTTTTCTGGATCTATAAAGAAGAAGGAGACCAAACAAAAAGCTCAATAGCCGGGTAAATAATAAATACCTCAACTAGTTTGCTCCAGCAATAAATTATAAAATTTTATTTGTTGGTATTAATCATATAAGGCAAGATCATTAAGTCTAAAGAGAAAATATTATTTTAAAAAATACACAAGTTTGTTCAAGTATACATAATCATAAAACATTATTTAAAATGACACAATTCATCAACAACCTATGAGATTATGAGCATATTTATACCCTACAGTAGCACCAAAGAACCGCATTTACACCCTGCGGAGTGAGCCCAAATATCACATTTAAATCCACCAAAGTGGGCAGAATACCGCATTTATACCTTATTGAATGGGCCAGAATAATGACTTTCGGTATGGTCAAAGCATCAACATATAAACCCCATTGATGGGGTTCTAAACATAGGCACAAAGTCAAAAATACAAAACATACCAAAGCTATTCATAAATCATTTAACAAAAGATTTATAAACAAAATATGCATAACATTTGATAATAAAATTATAAAGTAATATTTCTAATTTAGAAATTTATTTCTCATTCAGAACATATTTTTATATAATTGCATAAAATTCAAAATAGTCAATTTATATTTTATTTGGCATCAAATACTTATTCAAAGGCAAACAAATAGAAAGCTCTAGAAACGGTTAATCACTACTTATTCATGAGCACACAAAGTAAATAAGTCCAACTACTCTTGAAAAATCTCTACAAAATCTAACATTCCAGGAATTATTATTTTTTTCAAAATGTGGTCATTACAATTTTTAATAATAAATTAGATGCCTTCAATACTGCTAGGACCAAGGTAAGACTAACAATCGCTGTACATGAACAAGATCCTTAAACCTACAAGGAACCGACCAACTTCAATGATTTAACAATAAGATCAATTTCTACATATTTATTTATGCAAATATGTTATAGGATATGCTAAAATAAATTCTAGCCATCCTGTTATATTCTGAATTTCAGATTAATATTTTATAGAATTTTCTCTTTTTAATAACCAAAATATTATTTGCAGAAATCCAATAAATAAATTTTTTATTTGATAAGAAATATGCCCCTGAAATTTAATGTACAAACTTAAAATATTAAAATATAATGTGTAAAAATTTAATACACAAAATTTAAGATACTAAAATATAATAATAGAATCAGAAATTTCTTCTTGTAATTTATTGCACAAAAATTTAATATTCAGAAATTTTAGTATTCTGAAATTCAGTTTTAAAAATATATATTTACCAATATAATACTCACCTTGATGTAATCTTGTCAAATGGAAATTACTTCATAGAAATGTTATTTTGTAGAAGCTTAAATTACAGATATTTAATATATACAAATCTACTACGTAGACCAAAGTTTACCATACAGGTTGGTACCATACCAAATCAAGCATATTGTACCACACCAATATCGAATTAGTATGCAATTTTGTACCATACTGACATTTGATATACCTCATCATCTCATATCATACCACAAATCAAAACTATAATAAAATGGTAACGGTACAAGATTCGGTACCAAGATAGCAAATCTTGACATACATATTTAAAAATTAGAATATTTTTCAGAAAATTAATTTACAAGGAAAAAAAATATTTTTGTTTTGCTAGTATTAACTGTTGCAAAAAGTATTTTATATAGACTTTTCTTCTAAAAGAATAAGATGAATCATATAAAAAAATGTTGTAGAAACTCGCACAATGTCAACATTGATGTGCCCACAAGAGAGAGAAGAGCGTCACTGGGATTCTCACACAAGAGGGTGAGGAGGGGGAGAGAGAGAGAGAGAAACATAAGAGATAAAGAAAGGGAGCGAATGAGAGAAGAGGTGGGGTGTGATATTAAAAGGGAAGCAGGGCCCCACTAAAGCAGGTAAGGCTTGGTTCACTTAATAAGGTGAACCTCGTCCTTGACGAACCCTCTGTTTTCTTAAAAAAATTATTGAGTGTTACATCCTCCCATCAAAAGGAATTTTGTCCTCGAAATTAACATATTTGAGTTTTCAAAAAGTTGGGACATTTATGTCTCATTTCATCTTCCAGCTCCCAAGTAGCTTCTCCTTGAGAATGGTGGCTACAGTACATCTTGACATAGTGAATGTTTCAGCATTGCAATACCCAGTCCTTACCATACAATCCACAGAGTGATCCTCATATGTCAAACCTTCTATAAGACATCAAGATCTGAGCTCCACAACATGACTCAGGTCTGGCACATACTTCCTCAACATAGTACAATGGAAGATATAATGTACACCAGCCAGTGTAGATGGCAAAGCAATTCTATAACCTCCCTCACCAACTCAATCTAGGATCTCCAACAGACTCATAAATCAGGGATTTAACTTTCCTCAATTCTCGAACCTCATAATTCGCTGGGCAAATGACACCTTTAAAAATACATGATCACCCACCTAAAACTCCACCGAACTCTTCTAGCCACTCAAAGTTGCACAAAGTCACTCTCTAATTAGCTGAATCTTTTCCATTGTCAACTATACAAGCTCAAGGCCAAACAACCTTCTCTCAACATCATCATCCTAACAAATAGAAGATCAATGCTTCCTACATTTTAATGACTTATAAGGTCCATCTAGATGTTTTCCAGCTAACTATTCTAGAAAAACTCCACCAAGGGTGGTTGTTCATCCCATGAACCCTTAAGGTTAATAATGTAAGCCCTCAGCATATTCTCCAAGATTTGAATAATGTTTTCTGACCGACCATCAATCCATGGGTGGAATGCAATACTGAAGTTCAGCTTGGTCCCCATAGCTTTATGCACGCTCTTCCAAAATTATGATATAAATCTGGTATCTCTATCTAATACAATGGTTACATGTGCAGCTTCACAATCTCTTTTATGCACAATCTAGCTAGTCTTTCAAGACTAAGGCCAACTCTAATAGGTAGAAAGTGTAGACTCCGTCAATCTTTCCATAATCATCCAAAGTTCCAAACTACATCATTTGCACTAAGAATTTGAGTAACCCAGATATAAAAAACTATGATAAAATGCACCCACTTCCATGCCAGGATGTCAAAAGGTAGCAAAAGCCCTCTGGCCTCAAGTACTCAATTTTATCCTCGTGTATGCTAAGCATTAAGCCACAAACTGAGCATTCTCCCTCTCCATATTACTCCACCAATCAGCTCCTTTGAATCTTTGCATATCTTATTGCCTCCAAGGTGTACTATATAACTTACTTGATAAGCCTCTCTAAAATCTCAATTTTTATATCCAAATCCATTGGCACACAGGTTGCTCCCAAATCTCAAAGAGCAATGATCGTGGATTCAAAATTCAAACTAATCACCTAACCACTAATTTTCTGACTTCAATGGTTGAGGATCATTATTTTAAACAGCCTCAATTCTCCCAATTAGTGCAGTCTAGACTCAAAGGTCAGCCAACTAAGCTCCCAAATCATGCAGTTGAACCTCTATCCTCAGCCTTCTTAAATCTTCTGAGATATACTTTTGAGTGTTGATCAAAGCATCCAAGCTGAAGACTTCCTACGCAAGGCATTAGCTATAACATTAGCATTCCTAATATGGTAATTAACGGACAAATCACAATCCTTTAGCAGCTCTAACCATCTTCTCTGCCTCCTATTTAATTCCAAGCAAAGATGTATTTTAGGCTCTTGTGATCATTGCCTAAATGGTCCCTCTAGATTCGAAGAGAAAAAAATCATTGCTGCTAACTCCGAATCATTTATAGAGTAATTTTGCTCATAAAATTTCAATTGTCCGGAAGCATAAGCCATCAACTTGTTGTGCTACATCAAGACAAAGCCAAGAACATTCTTAGAAGCATCACTGTAAATAGTGAAGCCTCCAATGAAAAGACATGGTAAGGACAGGAGCAGCACCAACCTTTTGTTTAGTACTTGAAAGCTTTGTTCCACTCCTTAGAACATTCAAACTTGACTCCCTTCTGAATCAAATGTGTGAATAGGAGAATCCACCAACAAAATATCCTGCAATAACCTCTCAAGTGCCAAAAAAACTCAAAAAGCTATGCACGTGAAAAATTAGTTGGCTTGCCTCATTCCGCTATAACCTCCACCTTTTTGGATCCACTGGGATGCCATCCTTAGATATTATATATCCCAAAAATGTCACTCTGTCTTGCCAAAAGCCACACTTTTTTTAATTTGGCAAACAACTTCTTGTTTCTTAGAGTCTGAAATACGCATCATATATGCTTTTTCTGCTCCTCTTTACTGGTTAATGAACACCCCTACAAACCAACAAAGAAGGGTTTGAACATCCTATTCATCAAATCCACAATGGTTGCTAGTGCATTAGTTAGCTCAAATAGCATCACCAAAGACTCATGGTGCATTCGGTGAATCCAAGTAGTCTTGGGCACATCCTTTGCCTTCATTTTTTAAATGGTGTTAAGCAGATCAAAGGTCAATCTTGGAGAAGCCCTATGCTCTCTGCAATTGCTCGAACAAGACATTGATAAGAGATAAAGGATATGTGTTTCTTACAGTCATCTTGTTCAGCTCTCCGTAGTCAATGCAAAGCCACATGCTTCCATCCTTCATGAACAACACCAGAGCTCCACAAGGAGATATGTTGCACCTGATAAAACTCTTGTCTAGTGAGTCTTGCAACTGCTCCTTCATCTCCTTCCACTAAGCAGAAACCATCCCATACGAAACCTTAGAAATTGGGCTTAAAACCAAATCAATGGAGAACAAAATCTCCCAATCTGGTGGCAATACTAGCAAGTCCTTTCGAAAAGCATTCAAAAACTTCGATGCAATAGAAATATCCTCCAACATTAATTCACCCTATAGTGTCCCTTACAATAGTCAATTAACCTCTGCATCCCTTCTTCAACATCTGCTTAGCCTATAAGGCTGATACCACATGTGGAGGGGCAATTCCTATACTTCCAACAAAACTGAACTCCAGTTGATCTAGAATCTGGAAGTTTAGCTCTTCTTGAGAGTATCAACAAGGCATGGTAGGGTTTATACTTTATAGGATTGCCATTTCAACTCTCAATATTGGACCTGTTGGGAAAAGTGTCCTCAAACCAATCATCTAAGCTGTGCACGGTTATATTTTTGTATATGTATATGAATTAAATTTTATTAATAAAAGTTATTTTTGGTAGTTCATCATATTGCATCTCATCATATTGCATCTTCGCAGAACTCCTTTTATGATGAAATGCTCAGAACTATAAATGATCAATAAAAGAGGATTTATCAAATAGTTCTTAAACCATGTTCGTGACCAAACGATACGTTATTACAAGGACGATAACGTTTATCGAGTGTAGACCGTTGTGTGGAGATACTGGTATAGCGTACAGATGAAATGTAAGAGTACATCGTCACCAAACAGTTATTCACCTGCAGAGCTCTCTACTATCATGAGATGCTCGCAAAGGATATGGGCATAAGTGTCCCTCGAATCTAAGATCACCACGATGACTTGCAAGCAACTCACTGTGCTTTGGTACTGGACAACATGTATTTTTAATACACTGAGGGAAGGTTTCTGGGTATAGTCAAGTACTTGCAAAGTCAGTGTGTGAATCAAGATGGGATTGACCCCTCTAGATTATAGGAGGTAATGCTTCATTGTATTTCAATCCAGTAAAAACTTAGCCAGGGTAATCCATGTGATTGTCACAGGATTTGAAAAAGGATGAAATACAATATGGATCACTGTTCTTGGGTTGACAATTAAACCCTGGGTCGGGAGCATTAAGGGTCAAAAGGATGAATTATGCAATAACCATATGCCAAGTTTCTTGAATGTTGCTTTGCAATTATTCAAACTATCCGGAGTCGGGAATCATTGCTAGATGGTCACTTCGATCAAGAAATTAGTTCCTATACTACCAGCATAGTATTTGAACCTATGGAGTCACACACATTAGTCATGCAACGTAGAAAAGAATCGACCTAACATCTATATGTTCAATTTAAAAGTGCTTGATTTGATTGAACAAATAGATTTACTTAATTGGAGAATTAAGTTAATGGTCATACGGAGTTAAATACTAACTATGCCTAGCTAGCACTGGCCATGAGGTTCAGGATTAACTCAGGGGTTGAGTTTGATCTAAAAAGATCTAAAATTTGATGAGAGATTGAATTCAAGTCATGATTAACTTTAGATCAAATCTAAATTAAATAGACTTGATTCAATTAAGGCTAATTGGGTTAACCATCCATGTTAGACTTGGACCTAAATCTTAATTTGATTAAGGGTTAATCAGTCTATTCGAATTGAGTTCGAATCAGGTTCGAATCGAATTCAAATTAGATCTAATTTGGACCAAATTTGATTTGGTCAACTAGTGGCTTTGACCACTGATATTCTCTCTCATATGGGCTGACCAAAGAGGAGGTATGGCGCTGATTTATTCAATCCCTAGCCCTAGGTTGGGCGGCAACAAAAGGAGGCCAAGGGTTGGCACCAATTATATCTCCTAATGAGATTAGGAGATCACCTTAGATCTCCTACTTGGAGTAGGATTTGACTAGTCAAAGTAGTTATGATTGGAATCCCTATTTGATGAAGATTCAATCAGGTCTTAGGCTTCATCTATAAAAGGAGGAGGACCCTAGGCGTTGGATATATGATCCTTGGCTTGTGGGTGTGAGCAAGGTTAGGCATGAGAGAGAGAGAGCCCTAGGGATACCTCTCTTCTTCTTCCTGGCATTTGGGCTCTTCTTGGTGGAAGATTTGATCTTGCCGCCCCTCTCCTCTTCCTCTCCTCTAGTGTGATGCCCCAAATCTTCCCTCTCTTCTACGTTGTGTGGCAAGCGTGCGAAGTAGAGTGTCCATGCTTTCGGATCTTGCAAAGTAAAGTTGTAGAATTTTCAGCACCTCAATCTTGTTTCCACTGCGCATCGAGGTATGTTTCATAATTGTTATGAAAATTTTTAAAACTTAAATCTATTCTCCTTTATCTCGATCTGAATACAATTCAGATATGGAAGATTTTTCCTTCAACTGGTATCAGAGCCGGTCTAGGCTTTGATCTGAATACGATTAAAATTCTAGTTATGCCAAATTTCACATCTAGATTGTCACCAGAATTTTTCCTTTAAATCAGAATATTTTTTAACATGTTTTCTTTAAAATTTTGATCTAATGTTGATTAGATCTCACTGTAGAAAAATCATGTCTGATTTCATAATTTTCTGGTAAGCGATTAGATCATTACATGTCTAGTTTTTTATGGAAGATGAAATCTGTTTTGAACAGAATTTTTGTGAAGTTTAGTTCATTGTTTAAATCAAATTTTAATATGTATCCAGATTTATTTTGAATAGATTTTCATGCTAATCTAGATCTGAAAAAGAAGATTTATATGGTGTATAAATGAGGTTCGGATCTGAATTAAATTTATGATATGATCATATATTCTAACTAGTGTAAACAAAATTCTGCATGCTGTCCAATTTCTGCACATGAAACAAACATTGTTTTTGCTTATATATATACATATATGATATATTGTGTAGAATTTTTTCTAATAGCCAAGTAATCAAATTGTGTTGATCACCATGGCCGTCCGGTCATAAGAGGAAGAAGGGATCAGATCCCTTTATTGCCCAATCATTAGGGTTTCTCTTATAGCATGTAGGGGTGCTACTGTGATTACATCTCATGAAGAAGAACAGTGAAAGTAATTTATGAAAATTGTTTTGATCATAAATATGTTTAGATCTTATCTAAAGCAGATTTATGATTTATTTTATTGCTGTTTTATGTAATATTTTTAGATCTGAAAATTAGTTTCAATATCTGAAATTCTTGAACATGAGATGTTTTTTAGGTCTGAATTTTATGATATATGATGTTGTTATGATGTATGTGATGCATTAAAGTAATTTAGATATACTTAATTCATGTTTAATAGCTGAATTATAACCTGAAAAATCAGTTTTAAGATGCTTAATTATGATTAAACATGAACATATGAAATTTAAAAATTTGAAAATTTGAAAAATCAGTTTTAATGGTCACACGGAGTTAATGGTCAATTTGAAAATTTCTGATTTTGGTATGATTTTATTATATATTGTAAATCTTTGAATGATCTACATGATGATGCTAAAATCATTAATATTCGTTAACTATATATTTTTAAAATAAAAAATATATTATTAAAATAAAAAATTATAAAAAAATAAAATTCAAAAAATAGCTATAAAATTGGAATATTGTTTAGAAAGATTCAAGTTGATTTCAGAATAAAATTGATGTCCATTTGTAAAGATTTTGATGCATGATGCACATAATAGCCTAAGCCAAATTTTGAATAAAATTAAAAGATAAGTAGCATTTAATGCATGTCCATGAGCTTAGAAAAATATATGTAGTATCCATAGTATGTTTCTACTTGGATCCAAGCTCAAATAAATTTTTAAAAATTTTAAAATTAAAAAAATAATTAATTAAATAATAAAAATATGTAATCAATTTTAAAAAAATATATACGTAAAAGTAGCAGTACATTTTAACTAATTCAAAAGTATTATTTGAAGTGCATAATATTTTTCTGAATTTATGAGATTTAAAATCATTTTTCAATACAAAAAATTTAGACAAATAAAAATTACTAAAAATGAAAAGTATGAAATACATTATTTAGATGTATATTTTAAAGTTTAAAAAATAGATTTTCTTTTTAAGATGATAAAATTTTATTATTTTTATATAATTATTAAACTAACATGCTTGGTTAAACCTAGAAATGAATCCATCAAGGAACTAGAGCATGACATTGGTTGGAACCAAGGCAAGATGCTCTCGGCTCGACACCACTGGAGACGCAAATGATGCAACACAAAGATCAAGAGAGAGGTGACTGTTGAAATAGTACTTGACTGATGGTTACCCCGATGTAGCCATGTGCCGAAAATACCCACACGAGGTCCGACAGCTAATGAAAAAGCACTTCGCTGATTTCAAAGCAGCGAATGAGAGGACAAAGCAAAGAGAGTGAAGGTAGACCGTTGAGCTACAGAGCCATGGTAAGCTTCTTGACAATAACAAGAAGGATCTGCAAAGATGAATTTCTTATTATAAGAATAAATGGCCCATGTACGGACTGACGGTGATGTATGATGGTTGGACTGATCCTACCAAATGGAGCATCATAAACTTCTTGATATATTATGATGGAAAAATATTTTCACAAGTCAATTGATACTATAGATAAGGTGCACAATGCATATACATCTTTCGACTGATGGAGGTGATTAACACAGTAAGAGAGCAGAATGTTGTACAGATTTTTATAGATAATGGGCCGCGGTATAAGATCATTGGAAAATTGCTGATGGGACAGCGACCACATATTTACTAGATCTCATGTGCTGCACATTGTATCAACCTCATATTGATGGATATTGGGAAGCTTCATAAGGTGCAGCAAGTAGTGGACTCAGCCAAGACTATTATTAGATTCATCTACAATCATACATAAGTCCTATCAATGATGCAGACATACACTAGGAGAGAGATCTAGAGACCGAATGTCATATGGTTTGCTACAAAGTACATAGCACTTGATAGCCTTCTGGATAAGAAGCAGTCTTGCGTCAGATGTTTGTCAATGCCAAGGGATAGGAGGGCAAGCACTGAGGGAAGTCATGTGGAGAACTTGACGACGAGTGAGTTATTTGGACAACAGGCCGATAAGATAGTGACGGCTATCAAGCCGTTATACAAGGTGCTTTGGGCCGTGGACAGTGAAAGATACCCCCAAATAGACTTTTTATATTACAGGATGGAAAGAGCAAAGAAATAGATCAATGAGATAGATTCGAAACATGCCTACAAATACATAGCATCATCAAGATATAATGGAACTATCGGATGAATAAGGACTTGCATCTAGCAGGTATGCAAGAAATTAAAAATTCTCTAAAAATTTCTCTTGTACTTGTATAAATTTACTTAATCATTTATGGAATTTATCTGCAGCTAACAATCTGAATCCGAGATTCCAATACACCGTACCTGGGATGGATATAGATATATATAAGATGGTGTCCAATCCAGAAATTCCATCATGTGTCTACAAGAGGTATGTTAAATTAACTGAAGTGTGAGCATTTAACTAAATCCAGTCTTCAATCAATAACATATTTGTTAACTTAACAAATATATTTTTCATAGACAAAACTGTTTAAAGAGGAGATAGACAGTTTGGAGTCTCATCGGCTATCATAAGCAAAAAAAAATGAATCCAGGTAAATTAGATATCAATAACAATGAGACTTTGTTGACATTACATGTCTACTAATATCATACAATTTGATTCGTAATTTTGCTTAATATTTTTGTAGCTGAATGGTGGATTCATTTTGGATAGTCTGTAGATAATTTGAAAGGCATGGCCATCCACATTCTTTTCCAGACGATCTCTTTTAGTGGCTGTGAGTGCAATTGATCAACTTTCACCCTCATCCACAGCAAGCAGAGAAACCGTCTAACACAAAAGCACCTCAACAATCTTGTATACGTTCAATATAATTTGAGGTTAAGATTAAAATGCATCCAGAAAAAAGTATAGCTGAAGTATACGGATCCAACGATAGATGATTATGCTCATGATGACGAGGATCTGATGATCGGATGACTTGCAAACCAACAGCATGAGCCAGAGCTTGATGAGTCGGGATTCCCTTCACATCCAACCAGTTTGGTAGGTAAGGAGATTAGGATGGATTCATGGCAAATGGACAGATAAAAATATTCAAAGTTAGGTTCCAACTGATCAGCCACATCCTAAGGGGCCACAAGAGAGTCATTCATCATGTGACTCCATGTCAAAATATCCTCTCGAAGATTTGAGTAAGAACTGTTAAGACGAGACTAGTCGTCTCAATCAAAAAGAAGACATCCATCCTCCCAGGTACAGCAAAGTCAGTCATAAAAAGGTATGAGGGGTGGCCAAGCAACTGCTCAACGAAAAGATAGAAGAGGAAAAGACAATTGCAACCCTGATAAAGAGAGTAGAGTCAGCTTACTCAGATTAAGAGATCAGAAAGAGTGATGACAATTCTGATGGTCATAAATCTAATGGCTAGGAAGGGAGTGGACAAGACCACCGTTCCTGAGATACAGTCGCAAGATGGTCTTCAATTCATCAATAAGTTCCAGTATATGCATGGCACAAAATAGGGACTATGGTACACGAGTTGATAGAGCCCGTGAGCATAAGATTTCATATAGACGACGAACTCCTAAATGTCGTTTAGGATCCATGGATATATCAAGTCTACCCTTGCATTATGGATCATATTACTCACAAACAGCTTATGATCCATATGAACATGGATATGGTGCATCCGAGGCATCATCTTCCAGTGGCTATTATCCTATACAACTCAGAACAACTTACAAATCGAATTTTACTGTCGGTATATTTGGACAGACCCATCCATAGCCGTACCATCAATCCAAGAATACTGTAAAGCCAAAGCTGGAGCGAGAGATCTAAGATATCCTACAATCCAGAGTAGATGCCTTGTGGGATGAGCATTCAGGGCTATAGTGCCGCTTGGTTAGAGGGATGGGTTGATGTTCCACCTGATTATGTGGATGATCCAGATATTTACAAGCATCATAGACACTTGACGAGAAACTAGATCAATAGAGATCGAGGTTTGTACATTTTACTTTATAGTTTGTACTTTAAATACATTTAATACATTGTTTTAGATTTCTTTTATTTTATTTCAAAATAATAGAAAGTAGAAATATTATATAACATAACTAAACATTATTTGGATCTAAATAATTTAAAAATAAAAAAAATTGATTGGATTGAAAAGAAACTAAAAAAAAGAAAGAAAAAAAAAGTATGTCGGTATGGAACCGGCAAGCTTGACTATACCGAGTATCGGTATAATACGGGATCAATATCAAACCGTACAGGTCAGGAGCCGTAGAGGTCCTAGTACCGGTTCCAAAAATCTTGGTTCGATACATCCCAAACCGGATGGTTCAATGAACCATGGTACCACTTCCTGATTTCTGACCTTAATATCATCTTAAATTTGTGAACACAGCTATACTTATCCTCTACCAACTTCAGGGCAAATTTAGCTTGCTTAATAAACTTGACCTCATATATAGACACTATCATGTGTCTTCACCTCAATGTAATAAACTTCTGCTCCTAAATTTTCACACTTCATGGAAGGTACTTCTCATGAAATGCTTCACGGAACCTCTTCCAAGTGAATTGCTCTATCATGCTCATACTTGTGCTCTACCATTTGTCACAAATCACATGCCTCTCCCTGCTGCATATAGGAGGCATATGGCACCATATCTTCAACCCGGCACCTTAGAACTACAAATGCCGCCTCCATTTCCTTAACCAAATTTTAGCCTCTAGGGGTTGTGGTCCCCTTAAAAGCCAGTAGGACCAAACTCTTAAGCTTGGAGAGAGTATTATGATGCCTTTGGTGTGCCTCAATGTCCTGCTATTGTTGCAACTATTGCTGTTGGGTCTACGTTGCTAATGCAACTACTGCTATAGCTATTGTTGCAACTACAAAACTCCAAATCTCCAAATAATATTTGCATTATTTGGAGCATTCTAGGCTCTTGTTGCTCTGCTTGGGTGTTCTAAGCAAAATTATTGACTTCTTCCTGCTAGTCACTGCCACTGTTTTGTTGGTTCAAAGGCACCCTGCAACATTTTTGGCAAACTTTTTCATCCAACACAAGCCTTAATATCAAAGTACATTATGCAATTGTAGGTCTTCAATAACCCAGGGACCTAGCTAGAGCCTAAACAGTTGCCCAACATCAACAAGATCCCTAAACCTGCATGGAGCTTAGCGACTTTATTAATAAAACCCAAAAATCAATTTCTGCAAACAAACAAGTATGTGATGCAGCACCAAAAAACTCAAGATAGTAAACAGGAAAGGGAGATATAATGAAACGAAAACAAAAAAATCAAGAGAAAGAACAAACAGCCCACTTTAGGATTTTTAATTTGTCATTCCAAGCTGCCCCTTCAATATAATAGAAGTCTTTAAATAGACTCTCACATAAGACTGAAATGAAATCACATCCTAACAAAAGTGGAAATCATATCCCTCCATATGGAAACAAGATAAAATCTCTCAAATAAGATGGAAACAAGATAAAATCTCTCTAAGATGAAAATAAGATTCTATCAATATGGAAATAAGATAAAATATCTCTAAGATAGAAACAAGATAAAATCTCTCAATTATTCAAAATCCCACAATTTCTAAATTACGTCTCTATCTAAAATAAGTGTGGAATTTCTAATTCTCATCATTTCCTCCTGGCTAGAAAGAACTCGTCTCTGACGAAGAATTGCAATAGGCCTCTAGAAGATCTAGATCAATGTGGTGTAACTGATCCTCATAAACCCAAGTAGCATTTGAATTTGGCCGATCCTACCACTTAACCAAAAACCTTTGAAATCCACTATGAGCAGAAGAAACAATCTCGCCAGTGATAATGCACTCAATGTGGTCCAGTGACAATGACGAAAGTGAAGGAAGAACTAGAATTAGCACTGAAGATGTAGTATATGTTGACAGCTCATCAATTTATTTTCCAGATTATGTTCTAGATTTGAAGGAGTCAGTTTAGGAATATTATTTCCTATTTTCTTTCCTTTTTTGGCTTCCTAATTTTTTGTAATTATTTCCTGATTTCTAGCTTCCTAATTTCTTGTAATTTACCAGATTCTAAGGTCTGGATTTAGATAGTGTTTCCTATATATAATAGGTATCATGTAATCAAAATTATGATGAATAGAGAATTTCTTTTATTCTTTGCTTTTATAATATCAGAGCCTGGGTTCCTCTGATCATTTTTATGGCCAAAACGGCTATGGCTGATGCAACCCAAGAAGGTTCCTCGGATGTATCATCTAAACCCTCCAAAAATATGCCATCGTCTACGGTTCTTGTTGCCGGGGATACTCATTTCCTCCAAATAACCCAGCACAAACTCAATAGGACCAATTTCCTTAAATGGTCTCAATCGGTTATGCTGGTAATTCGAGGCAAAGGTAAATTTGGCTACTTGACAGGTACAATGACAGCACCTGAGGAAGGAGGAGCCAGCTATCTGGCCTAGGAATTAGAAAATTCTATGGTTATAGCTTGGTTAATTAATTCCATGGAACCTAAGATCGGCCGGACCTATTTATTCTACAAGACAGCAAAAGAGATATGGGATATGGTGCATGAAATGTACTCAGATCTAAAGAACTCAGCACAGTGTTTCGAGATTAGATCTGCCCTAAAAAACACCAAACAAGGTAATCTTTCAATGACAGAGTATTTAAATATTTTGACCGAATTATGGCAAGAGATGGATATGTTATATGAAACAAATTGGCATTGTGCTAAGGACAGCTTGAAATATAAGCAAATGCTTGAAAAAGAATAGGTATTTGATTTTCTCCATGGTTTAAACAAGGAGTTGGACGAGGTACGAGGTCGACTATTGGGAACTAAACCGTTTCCAAACATTAGAGAGGCATTTGCAGAAGTAAGAAGGGAAAAAAGCAGGAAACGTGTCATACTAGGAGGAAGTAAAGGGATCATCTCGGATAACCTGTCTCAAAGCTCTGCCCTTGTTTCAAAAAATTATAAACCTGCTAGTTCTGGAGATCAGCATGGAAATCGGAAGAATGATAGAGCCTGGTGTGATCATTGTCAATGTCCGAATCACACTAGAAAAACATGCTAAAAGATATATGGAAAACCAGCTAATTGGAAGCAACGCAAACAAGGTGAACAGTGCAAAGGATTACAGGCTACTTCAGAGAAAAACAAAGCAAGAGGATTAGTTTTTAGCAAGGAGCAGCTTGAACAACTACACGCCCTTCTTGCCCAAGCCCAAGCATCTCAATAGAATGCACCTGTTTCGGTCTCGAACTATTCTATAGGTCAAAAAGGTAATTATCTCTCTGCCCTGAGTGCAAATTCTAAGTTTAATGGCACTTGGATTATGCATTAAAGAGCTTCAGATCATATGACCGGATGTCATAATTCTTTCTCTACATATACCCCATGCCCGGGAAATTTCAAAATTCGAGTTGTTGATGGTACTTTATCAACTGTTGCTGGAAAAGGATCTATAAATTTACCTAATTTAATACTAAAATCAGTTCTTCATGTTCCGAATTTGACATGTAATCTTGTGTCTATTAGCAAATTAACAAGAGATTTGAATTGTGTGGCTAAGTTCTATCCATCATATTGTGAGTTTCAGGATTTACTATCGGGGAGAACGATTGGGCAATGCTAAGATGGGTGACGGCCTGTATTACCTGAAGGATAATGGACAAGTGAATAAACAAGCTTTGGCCCTAAGTGGTGAATCTACTCCTATTTTCAATGAAATTATGTTATGGCATAATAGGCTAAGTCGTCCTAGTTTTCCATATCTCAAAAGCTTGTTTCCTTCTCTGTTTAAGAATAAAGATATCAATTCCTTTCATTGTGAAACTTGCATATTTGCCAAACATACCCATACTTCTTATCCAAGTCAACTACACAAGTCGTCCAAACCTTTTTCATTGATCCATGGTAATATTTGGGGTCCGTCGAGGGTTAATAATATTTCGGGAATCAGATGGTTCATAACCTTCATTGATGATCATTCTAGAGCATGTTGGGTTTATCTCCTAAAAGAAAAATCTGATGCTACCACCATTTTCCAACAATTTCATAAAATGTTACAAAATCAATTTCATACATCAATTCAAATTCTTCAAATGGATAATGGTCAAGAATATTTCAATTCAATCCTTAGCAGTTACTTTAAAGAAAATGAGAGTTTCCAGCAAAGTTCGTGTCAAAACCTCTCAACAAAATGGTATTGCTGAACGTAAAAATCACCATCTGTTGGAGGTTGCTCATGCTCTAATGTTCACTACCCATGTTCCTAAATAGTTTTAGGGTGAGGCTGTCCTCACCGCATCTTACTTGATGAACTGACTTCCATCTGGAGTCCTCAACTTTACAACATCTTTGAGTATTCTCCTTGAGTCATATCCCCAAACCTAGTTGTTCTCCTCCTTGTCACCAAAAGTCTTTGGCTATACGTCCTTTGTCCATAATATCAGTCCTAATCATGAAAAGTTAGATCCTAGAGCCATAAAATGCATCTTTGTTTGGTAATCTCCATATCAAAAGGAGTACAAATGTTACTGTCCAACCACAAAAAAATTGTTTGTTCCCTAGATGTCTCTTTCCTTGAAGACAAACCTTTCTACCTGAACCCCACTCTTCAAGGGGAGACACTAGGAGAACAGAGGCTTTGGGATTGTCCTATTCCTTTTCCTATAGTTTTGGCCATACCCGAAAAACCAACCAAAAAAAAAGAACCTACAATTGTGTCATCAATAAAGTTTGATTTGGAGCAAGGGGAGATTCAAATGGGCTTTGTCAACAAAAACCAGAGCTTCGTGTTTACTCATGAAGAGACAGAAAGCCTCAAGAAGTACAAGCCTTCACACATCAACCATGTTGCTAAGAGTCCAATCCATAGGTAAATACACAAACTGAAACTGAAGCTGTTGATACCACTGATACTTCGAACTTTGCCACAAATGTAGACTCAACCTAATGATTTGGACATTCCAATAGCTCTCAAAAAAGGGGTTAGAGCATGCATACAACATCCCATTTCCAACTACCTATCTTACAGCCGATTGTCACCGGCATTCCGTGCTTTGACAGAAAAGGTTGAAAAGGATGAAATTCCAAAAAGTATTCAAGAAGCTTTTGAAAAACCAGAATAGAAGGCTGCTGTACTTGAAGAAATGAGAGCCTTAAAAAAGAATGAAACTTGGGATGTAGTGGAGTTACTTAAAGGTAAGAGTTCTGTAGGGTGTAAATGGGTGCTTACCATTAAGTATAAGTCAAATGATGAAATAGAGAGACACAAGGCTCATCTGGTTGCAAAAGGATTCGCTCAAACTTTTGGGGTGGCCTACACTAAAATGTTTGCTCCAATTGCAAAATTAAATACTATAAAGGTGTTACTATCACTAGCAGCTAATCTTGACTAGGCACTACATCAAATGGATGTAAAAAATGCCTTCCTCAATGGAGAGCTTGATGAGGAGGTTTACATGGATTTGCCACTAGGTTTTGAAGGGGCAAATACTGATAGGAGAGTGTGCAGGTCAAAGAAATCATTATATAGATTAAAAGAATCACCGAGGGCTTGGGTTGATCATTTTGCAAAGACGATAAAGAGGCATGGTTACCACTAGGGACAAACTGATCACACTCTATTTTTCAAATATTCACAAGATGGAAAGAAAGCTATCTTGATCGTGTATGTAGATGACATTATATTAACTGGTGGAGACGATACAAAAGAAATGGAGAGGTTGAAGAAAATTCTAAGAAGTGAATTTAAAATGAAAGACATTGGGCAACTCAGATACTTCTTAGGATCGAAGTGGCAAAAAGCAAGAAAGGTATTCTTATCTCTCAAAGAAAATACACGATAGACCTGCTAGAAGAAATAGGAATGCTCGGTTGCAAGCCTGTCGAAACATCAATAGATCTAAACATGAAGTTTGAAAGAGCAGCAAATGGAATTCTAGTAGATAGGGGGGGATACCAATGACTGGTGGGAATATTGATATACTTATCTCACGCGAGACCAGATATTGCATTTGCAGTAAGTGTAGTAAGCCAGTACATGCATTCTCCGATTGAAGAGCATCTTAAAGCAGTCTATCGAATCTTGCGAAATCTAAAAACTATACCAGGTAAAGGCTTGTTTTTTAAGAAAAATGAGCTGAAAAATGTGGAGGCATTTACCGATGCAAATTGGGTAGGTTCAGTAGAGGATAGGAGATCCACATCTGGATATTGTACAAAGGTTTGGGAGAACCTGGTTACTTAGAGAAGCAAGAAGTAGTCGATTGTAGCCCATAGTAGTGTAGAGACTAAATTTAGAGCTCTTGCACCGGGAGCTTGAGACCTGATTTGGTTGAGGCTAATGGAAGAATTGAAAATGCCTAGTGGGGGTCCTATGAAGCTATATTATGACAATAAGGCCGCAATAAATATTGCATATAATCCAGTTCATCATGACCGAACAAAGCATGTTGAGGTAGACCAGCACTTTATCAAAGAGAAGATAGAAGATGGGGTAATTTACATGACATAAGTGCCTACAAAACAGCAAATAGCAGATGAGCTAACAAAAGGGCTGCCTAATTCAGGTTTTGAAGTGTTGGTAGATAAGCTAGGAATGATCAATATCTATTCACCAGCTTGAGGGAGAGCGTTGACAGCTCATCAATTTATTTTCCAGATTATGTTCTAGATTTGAAGAAATCAATTTAGGGATATTATTTCATATTTTTTTTCCTTTTTTTAGCTTCCTAATTTCTTGTAATTATTTCCTGATTTCTAGCATCCTAATTTCTTGTAATTTACTAGATTCTAAGGTCTAGATTTAGATAGTATTTCTTGTATATAATAGCTACCATGTAATCATAATTATGATGAATAGAGAATTTCTTTTATTCTCTGCTTTCAATATAACTAGTAGGAACACCTGCATGCATGGTAGGAGGCTGGAATATGCCCCAATAAGGAAACAAGTCTGCAACATTGAAAACTGAACAAAATTTCAAATCAGAACTCTAAATAATAAGCATTAGGTCCAAATTTACGAAAGATGCAAAAGGGACCAGTAGCTCAAGCATGCAATTTCTTGAACGAATGTTTGGGGTAATGTTGTAGACGAATACAAGCCATCACATAGTCACATTCATTAAACTCTACATTTCTACGATGAGCATTAGCAGCAAGTTTATATTTCTCCATGCTCGTGGCAATCTTTCAACAAATATTGGCATGAATGTCACAAGTATGTTGAGCAAAAAAGGTGGCAGGCTCAGAATTACAATTATCCATAGATAAGGGAACAAGATAAATGGGTTGACGAAAATTAAGATTATGAACAATTTCGAAAGGGATCTTACCAGTAGATCGATTAACTGAGCTATTATAGTCAAATTCCACCGTAAGCAATGACAAATCCCATATACCAGGTCTATCACCAACAAGACATCTAAGCAAATCACCAAGGCTACGGTTTACAATCTCTATTTGACGATCTGGTATGTCCTTTGTAGTCACATCCTTAAACTCCATCAATTGCCCTATCTCAGGAGGTGGGTTATCTTAGGAGTTTGAGGTCAAGTGAATCTCACCCCTAGGGATGGCAACTAACATTACTTCAGACTTCCAACTCTCTTTTCAAATTCCCTATGAGTCAAAATATGACGGTTTTTTTAATTAAGGGTTTGAAGAGAACTCTTATCCTTTCTTGCAAGTGAGGACTCACTAGGCTTAGCAGGGTTTAACCTAATTTTCTTACCATTATGTATGAAATATAGGTATTCTCCATACCAAAGTTATAAGCATCCACATCATAAATCCAAGGTCAATCTAACAAGACACTAGCAACCTCCATGGGTAGCACATCACACAATCTCGACAGAGTAACCTCTCATCTGAATTAGCACTAGACAACACTCACTAACAGGAAGTGAGGTTTTATCTATCCAGATAACTCTATAAGGATAAGAATGAGGCTGAGGTTTTAGCTTCCATCTACTAATGGCAGATTTAGACAACATTTATGAAGCTACCCCTATCGATGACAAGCTGGCAAACCTTTTCCCCACATTAGGCATAAGTATGAAAAATGCTAGTGTGCTTCTATACCTCAGAATCTGTAGGAGTGGTGATAATACACCTCATGACATTAACACACTCTCCTAAATCCTCACAATTCTCCTCATACTCTTCCTCTAAAATAGTTGGCTCAAGAGGGTTAAATTCTTCCATGGGGCCATCAACTAAAGTTTCCTCACATTCAATTCCCATGGTCAACGCACGATGTGGACATCGAGAAGTTATATGGCCATTATTATGCTACGATAGCAATTTGATGAGGCAACAAGAAACTCAAGATGGCAAACAGGAAAGGGAAATAAAATAAAAGGAAAACAGAAATCAAGAGAAAGAAAAACAGCCCACTTTGGGGTTTTCAATTTGTCATTCCAAGCTGTCCCTTTAATACAATAGGAGTCTTTAAATAGACTCTCAAATAAGATGAAAATGAAATCACATCCTAACAAAACTGGAAATCATATCCCTCCATATGGAAACAAGAAAAAATCTCTCAAATAAGATGAGAAAAAGATAAAATCTCTCTAAAATGGAAACAAGATTTTCTCTCAATATAGAAACAAGATGAAATCTCTCAAATAAGATGAAAACAAGATAAAATCTCTCAAAAATAATTCAATTATTCAAAATCCCATAATTTGTAAATTACGATGTCTCTGCCTAAAATAAGTGTGGAATTTCTGATTCTCATCAGTATGTCGATGATAAGCTAGATAAAATTCTAGGCATCTTTTTATATAATAAATTTCAGAATTTCAGATTAATATTTTATACAATTTTTTTCTTTTTATTGAAATATTATGCACAAAAAGCCAGTAAATAAAACTTACATTTGATAACAAATATGTCCTTGAGATTTAATATATAAATTCTAACACTAAAATATAGTATGTACAAAAATTTAAAACACTAGAATATCGTATGTACAGAAATTTAATTATCAGAATTTTCTTCTTGCAATTTATTGCCAAGAAATTTAATATACATAATTTTCATCATTCTTAGATTTATTTTTAAATATTTATATGCTAATATAATAGTCCCTTTAATGTTATCTAATTAAACAGAAATAAATTCATAGAAATGTTATTTTACAGAATTAAATTACAAATGTTTAATATACAAAAATCTCATACATGGGTATTTGAAAACAAAAATAATTTTCAAATAACAAAAAAGGCATTATATGGTTATGGCCCTCTGGGGTCCATGGAGGGGCAAACTAGGGATAGACATAACCTTGGGCATTTTTCCTCAGAGTGGCCACCCTTGGACTTCAACCCACATCATGCCATTTGTCAATCCAAGCTTTTTAGCATTGCATAGAGAAAAAATTCAGAAAATTAATTTACAGAAATTAAAATAAATTTTTGTTTCACTGAAATTAACGATTGCAGAAATTATTTACATAGATTTTTTACAGAAGATAACTCATATATATATATATATATATATATATATATATATAGAGAGAGAGAGAGAGAGAGAGAGTTGTTTCAAAATTAAAATGATATGGAGAATGAAAGAAAGAAAGAAAATTGTTGTAGAAATTCACAAGATGTCATGATCAATATGCACACAAAAGAAAGAAAGAGAAGAGCATCACTGGACTCCTCTGCACGAGAGAGAGAGAGAGAGAGAGAGAGAGAGAGAGAGAGAGCAATGGGTGAGAAGTGGTGGTGGAGACATGATATTAAGAGCATATCGGGACCCCATCTCAATTGAGTAGGACTCGGTTCACGGTCCCTCATGGACTCTCTCTCTCTCTCTCTCTCTGTGTTTTTCTTAAATGGGGTGCTACAATTATAAAGTTCATCCATACTTCCAGCCTTGCTCAAGGGATGCACCAATATCAACAGTGGGAAATACATTTGTCTTCAAGCACCTAGAGAGAATTTTAAAAAAAGTGACACCACTCTACGTCTTTCATATTTGAGTTACTCAAATGATACCCTAGGCCTATTTTGTAATTACTCTACAATATCTTCTCTGCAATTAAAGAAGGATAATAGCAGAGATTTTGAAAATACAAAATAACCAAACTTAATGATGTATCAGTTGTGTGAACTGTAACAAAACCACTTAAATCAGAGGAATGCATAATTAAGCTCTGTTCTGGATAATAAAACCACACCTTGGTGGAAAATTGGCTAAATGGCCTAATGTCTGAACTTTTAATGGCTAAGAACAAGGTTATTCTTTTGATGCAAGCATTAAAATGCATATAAAAAGCAAAAAGCTTCCCAAGTACAAAAGGACAGCACTCAATATAGGGATGTCAACAGGGTGGATTCAGCACGGTTCACAAAAAGAACCAAAACCAAATTGAAATCCACCACCGCTCCCCAAAACCGAAACCGAAACCAAATGGTTTTTGAAATAAAAAGCCATAATTGCCAATGGGAAAAAAACAAAACCAAAACCAAAACCAAAACTGAAAATCGTTTTAACTTTGTTTTATGCATTTCAAAAGTTTATATATAAATATCCAAATTAAAGATATCATCTATAATTTTCATATAATTCATACCAACTCAACTAATAAATGTCTAAAAATAATAACACAACCATCCAACAAACTCCCTGATTCTAAAATAATAATACAACCATCCAACAAATACAATAATCCAAACTAAAAACAAGTCTAACTACATCAAAAAAAAACAAGTCCAACAAACACAATAATTGCGAAGAAGAACCTAAGGGAGGAAAAAAGCCACCTTTCTGGTCTCTAGGGTTTGTACAGTTAGTCAGTTACCCATATACGGTCTATGGACAGTTCAGATTGAATGGGATGGAGGGCTAGGATTTATACTAAATATTGGGTATGTTCCATTTTGGGTTCGGTGTTCGGTGTCAAGTTCGGTTTCCGGCCGGGTTTGGATCGGAAAATTCATTAAAACTGAAACCAAAACTGAACAGTTTTTGACTTTTAAAACCTTCACCGCGACCATCCCCATTTAATTTTGGTTAAAACCACTAGTTCGGTACAAGGATGGCTAAAATATTGAGATATCCATCCCCATTGACATCCCTAACTTGATAGCATATGGCTTGCTAAATTTGACAGAGATGCTCTGAACGCTCAATGTATAAGCATAGAAAAACAAACCTTAGGAGGCTCCTGTTTTAAAATTTCTCGTATCTCATAAACATTCAGCAAATCAAGAACTTCTTTCATATCATATGTGAATGGACCCTCATATGAATTAAACAAATAGAGGTAACCAGCCACTGCATTAAAAAAGAAAAAATATTTCATGATGCATGTCAAAAGAACTTGGATTTGGTAATGTTAAGTAATAAATTAAAAGTCTTGGGAGTTACACTGTAATTCCTCAACTGCTTGCAGTGGATCGGATATCTCAGGGTAGAAAATATTGCTCATTCGAAACCATGGTCCTGCATTAAAGTTTGAATTGGTAATAAGTTGCAACATCTTTGTCAACTAACTCAAATTCATCCTATTCTGCATAGTAAGGCACCACTTTTACTCCAGTAATGTATAATTGTCCAGATCTCATTTACAAGGATTGATTTTGAGTGTAAATATGAATACATATTCATATCCCTGCAACATATCAACTGCAATAACTTTTCTATGAAAAATGAAAGTATCATCAGTTCAAACTTTATTGTCTGCAAATGAAGCAAGCCATCAGAATTTTTGACTTGGTATTTTGGGGTCATCTTCATGTTAAATTTAAATTGTTGAAAAAAAATAGGTGGTATGTACATATCAAACACCATTACCAACAGCTTCAAGGAAATCAAATCAACAAGCTAATTACTCAGCAAATGAAGTGTTGCAGATAAATTATTTAGCACATATGAGCGAAGACATCAAATTCCATTGTATACATGTGACTAATATCTATATTGGCAGATGATTTTATAATAGTTTCAACAATTAATAAATATGCAATTAGGCAAATACATGCGAACACACAACAACACCCATATGCAACCCACATTTCATACCAACTATTGTGCAACATGCTGGTGGTGAACAACAAGACCCAGAAGTCAGAACTTCTTGCTGAGAAAGCCATTAAACTTTTTGCTAAGAAAAGCCACTTCATACAACACATGCTACCACCTCATGCCCAAAAGTTAGAGGGACAATTTAAATATTTCATAAAAAGCATTTCAACAAAGACAGCAGAAACTAATTTAAACTTAAGCTGTTCGGTTGATCAATTATCCATAAATTTATTAAAAGAATAAAAGTTTAGGTTCAAAAAATATGAAGCTACGTGGCAAATAATGTGAAAGCCTAACAAGTTTTGAAGATCAACAGCCCAAGAAAACCCACCTTTTCTAGTATAGAGCCGAATAAATAGCCTTTGACCATTATTAGATAACGAGTTAAAAGCTCCTGCCAGAAAAACATAAGCCATCGTCAATAATAACTATGAAAAAAGATGATGGACAAAGACAGAAAAAACATACGGTACCTAGAAATGATTTTTCTTTATCAGTAAAAAGGTGAGCATAATGGTTCATAACATCTTCAATCATCAAACAAAAGTTCTGCTGGTACTTTGTCCTGCTAGGAGGATTTGCTTTTCCACATTCAATAGCAAGGAGAACACTTTCCCATAAAGACTTTAATATCTGGCAATCATCAGACTTCATATCACCATTTTCTGCCATTTGACAAACCAGCTGAATGGGGATAACATCATAAGGATGTCTTGGAAGAGATGTTACAGTTCCCTGAAAAATTATGCAGATGATACATATCAAGATGATCTGAAATAGCATTAAGAAAAAAAAGAAACATTACTTGTACATGTAACGTGCAGTGTTTGTGGCGACATCATACAGGATCTCTATATACTTGCAGGAGCTTTAATATATTAAGTTTCACTGGACCGCTCGAGATTAAACTTATTCCAAAGAAGTTCGCATCCATCATCGATAAGCATGCATGATTGTTGCATCCTTGAATAAGACCATCACAATTTTATTGAAATCAAGTACATAGAATTGAGTTACTAATAAATCATGAGACAATATGTGTCTGTATTATAGACATCTTTAGGGGCTAAAGCAACAAAAATGGCTAGCTCAGAAGCAAAATCATTCAAAGTTTTATGTATACATACAGATGACACCACAAGAAAACTGCAAAATAACCGTGGAGCATTCCTAAGAAATTAATTGGAATATTCAACTTTCAACATGACAAAGTCACGCTATTTAATGGAACTTTGTTAAGTACCAAAGCAATATCACAAATACAATGACGTAAAATGAAAATCTAGACACAAATGGATGATGAAAACTACAGCCACTAGAAGCAATCTTCAAACCCATCTAGGTGTTGGCTTACTAATTCTGTTCACTATATGGGCCCACCTAAAGGTCAATTTTTCCATCAACAAATAGAAAAAGAGATTAATACATCAAAAACCATCTACTCAATTTAATATTCAAAACTTAATGCCAAAGATGCTAGTAATACATCTCACCCACAGTTTAAAACTGTTAAGAATACGGTAAGGTCATTAAAAAAAACAAAGTGTGTTAAATATACAGAATTCCTTTCCCAAGATACATGAAACAGCTGACATGAAAAGAAAGCATAACAAACAAATTTACAGAATTCATATACAAAACACATGGGTTGAATACATAAAATTAGCACATCAGAATTTATATTCCATTCATAAACAAGCCCATTGCGATCTGTCAAATATAAGCCCTGGCATGGAACCACGTATCATAATAGTGGCAGCAGTCTGCCTGAAGTAGCTTGGCTACCCTTCTTTTTATTTTTATTTTTTTTTTTTGATAGTGTGTTATACCTCACACTTGATATGGTGATTATCAATTAGAGGAGACAGATACTTGGCCAATTCTCGAGGCAAATATCCAAGCACCCTTCCATCAAGATCTGCAGAAAGCACCTATTAAGAAGAAATCAGTCAATGTTTAACTATGGAAAATAACAAAAATATAGAAAACTAAGTGAAATAAATAGTGTACCTTGATAGCATGCCTATCCTTGGAATTTTGAGGGTCTCTCAAAATGAATATGCTTGCACCTTGCCACAACTCAACATTGCCGTGGAATCGATGACCAACTATAAAAGTTTCAAGTGTAATTACAGAATTAGCATCTCCAGGTCCACATATATCAAGCTTAGGCATCTGTGTCTTCACACTTTGAGGAAACATATAGGAGTAAAGAGGATCTTTCACTTTAGAAATGACAGCATCTACAATTTCTAAACCTTCTAGGGAAGCATCGGTACAGGTTTTTGAACTACTGAGAGAATGATATGGAGAGTCTGATGCACACTGCATCCCTTCACTAATTCCAGTCAAACCATATCTAGAAAGTGAAGGAGAATTACTACGATCACTTTCATTAGGTGATGCCCTTTTCCTTGCCTTCTCCTTATCATTTTCTAAATCACCTAAACTAGATTCACTTCTAGATCTTGGGCAAAACTTGAACTGAAGAAGGGTGCTTTGGGTCAACTTTCGTTTCATTCCTCTGGCTAGGCATGTGTCTGCAAACAATTTGAAAAAGTATAATTAACTAGCAAAAACTAGCATTGTACACAGAACAACATATTTAGAAATAACATAATATACCAAACCAATTGGGATAGTGACAATCAATTTAAACTAAATGTCATATACATGAAATGGTATTATCCATGGAAAAGCTTATTCAAGGTCTAAAATACCAGCACCTAGCCCTCTGGCTCTACCAGTATTTTCCAGAAGGATGTGGTACTGGGAAGGCACTTCCTGACTGTTGGGATGGTCCTACATCCCAATACCTTACCTGGACATATTCTTTTGCTTTTCAATTTTTTAACTTTTATCTTAAAAGAAACTTTAATCAACATTGATATATTTTTAATAACCTTAAATATGGTTTTTATCTTAAAGGGAGACTGGTAACTTACCAAACGTGTGAGGTTTCTATAATGAGAAAGCCAGATCACAGTGAACGATGGTCGGATGTGCCCTCCTTTCTCCTCTCTCTCTCTTCCCCCCACCCCCCCCCTCCCACTCTCTTTCTTTGCATATGCTCGCACATCCAACCCCTGTAATTAAAGGACCAAGAAAGACCTCAATCTCTTTTCTTTTCAAAACTAGGCAGCCTGGCCTAGTCACACTTTGGTACCAACGGAACCAGCCCTGGTACCAACTAGTCCAACAAGTTTAAATCCACCATCCCATCCCATGAAGGGACCAGTGTCCCATACCTATCTTGGTCCCTAGTTCTGGTTAGAATGGTACAGTACTGTGTTACCAACCCTACAAGGACCTGTGCAAGCATGTGTTTAATCCCATATCAGTTGTGCACCGAAAAGATATTGGATATTTATACAAGGACAAAAAATAAAAAATATAACTTCTAGCTAGCCTTTTGGGGTGAGGTCCCGCCGTCCTGGGTCAATATAAATGATATCAAAGCCGATCTTATGAACTTATATAGGGTTAAGGAACCCTAAGTATAACTTTCGGATGGACTTTTTGCCTATGTTGTTACAGACCCAACCCACTGTCACCTAAATCCTTGAGTCAATTTCTGCTCATATATTATTTTTATTCTACTCCATAATTTCAGGATTCCTTTTATCTTGTTCCCTAAAAAAGGGAAAGCATTACCTTTTATATTGATTCCTACGTTTGTGGTTACCCATTCAGTAATAGGGCATGACAGTAATATAATCATAACTAAGAAGTACTATCTTATATATTTCAACTGACTTACAAACCATTTATGGAAATCTATCTGTCAACATATCACTAAAAAATACTGAAAATACCAAAATACATGTTAAAAGGTCTACATGAATTTGTTCAATTTACTAAATTCTAGAATATGTACAATTTGACTCTGAACATCATTATTTTCTTTAAACCCTCAGACTTTGAAACAAACAGAAACATTAGTAAGTATGATGATAATACAAAAAAAAAAAGACAATTTACAATATTATATGAGCACTTTTAATTGAACCAAAGTTACATGATGTATATGCAGATATTCTACAGTTTACTGTTGCATGATTACATTTAGTGCAGAGCTAAGTTCCTCATGTAAGTCTTAATATTGGATCTTGTTCCTCCTGGTGGATTCATTGCAAGACTATTAACAAAAACTTAACTTCAAGTTGCATGATTTAGGAGCATGAATCATCTCATAGGTTCATCATGATTGCGCAACAGCTTGGTGTTAGATAATGGATTTTGCACACTCAATCTCCAGCATTACACTTGAGAACCCAATACAACCTTCATTAAGATATAATCACTATGGTTTTTCATCCAAATTTTGCAACATGCAAGTTAATAAACATTAAGTGGTTAGAATAAAACTAGAACAGGTCCTAGAATATTTTCTAAATCCAAGTTGAATCATCGAATCATTTAAATCACCCTTATAAATCATTGGGTACTAACGGAGAATTATTTAATTTCTACTCCAACAGTTTTCACCCATCAGCAATTTACAGAGCCCTAAAATAACCTACTTTTAGGACAGAAAACCCTTTGCTCCCTGTTCAATAGATTCCAAAGCAAGGTTGTCTGTCTCGATACCGAAACCCAGCCCATATTATGCCAATATAGTGTCGATGTACCTGGTGTAGGGGTCAAGGCATACTAGGCGGTATGCACCAGTATGGCAAACCATGTTCCAGAGAATCTTTTCTTTATGTTTCTTTTCTCCTAACAAAAAGCTACACCATTAACACCACCTGAGTTCACCCAAACAAAAGTACTAATGTTGTTTTCACTACAGATCAAAGGACATGTTACTTCAACACTGGAGCATTCATCGACTAGGCACAAGAAGAAGCTTATGTCAGGAAGCTGACTCCATTCTCATTTGAATTTTAAAATGTGGTGATGGCTAGTGGGTATCATAAACATTAAGTTGGTAGTTCGGTTTATAATTTCTTGTGCTCTTTTGGACCTCAAGAAGGCTACTTGAGGTAAATTTGGAATTCAAAGTAGGCTCGCTTCATTCATCATATGGCTTGCCAATATAAACTTCAAACTCCAATGAAGCATTAACGACACCAACCTGAAATATTCCTGACAACAATTCATGAAATAATCATCCTGAGAGCAACCATTAAAAAAACATACACTAGAAACCCAACTACAACTAAATATTTATGAAACCCAATAGTCAGCAAATTCAAAATTTGAAAACTATGAATTAATGGAGTGAGCTTCGTGTTATAGGCTTCTCTAGTGGGCTTCTTCTTGGTCTTAGACCATGAGCACTCCAGTGTCGTACTTAGTCCTTCTTAATGCTTGTTATTGGATCCAAACCAGCTTACGATGCCCATGAAGTGCTTTTGATGAATTATGGAAACAAAAGGATGCACAAAGCAAAAGCATACTACTTCCGCTTTAAGTAGAGTTCATATTATTCTAACCATATTCTTCTCTAACTCACATGTATTTCTTGTTTCTTCCATGATACAAGCATCGGACATTACTTGGTCCTCTTTCATCACCCTATTATTTATGGCGCAAAACTGTGAAAAACTCAAGGGTCAAATTCCTATCCTTCCAGACTATGGAGCTGTTCTCATGCACATCTGATAAACAATCTTCCTTCAATCCCTTTGAGATTTGTTGCACCTATAACATATCCCAATCATTGACTATTATGATATTAAATCCCAACTTTGCAGCATTTTTCTCTCAGCAATAATTTGATCCTAGGCCTTGTAGAAGTACCAAGCTATCCAAAAATAATTAAGCAATTCTGCCTAATCATCCAGATTCAAGCTCAAGCTGACTCTCAATGCTAGGTTACTGTTACTACTCAATCATTAGGATACCCAGGATCAATGTGATAAACCAGGTTATGTAATTCATCAACATTTTGCAACATCTTAAAAGATCGTAATGACTCAAGACCTAGATCTACCACGTTCTGTGTGCGAGTACAATTACAATTGATCATTGCCTAAATTTAAATCAACAACTGGCTGAAAAAGAAAATAATCAATAAAAGTTTTCTTCAAAATTGCTTTTCCACAAAAATAAGGGGCCATTTCATCATGCAGAGTGTGCTAAACTGTCATCTGAATTAAGCTTTTAACCTCACAGCCCTAAAAGCTAACAAGGTTCGCTTACATATTCTCATCTTACAATGAAAATAGGTATGTGTCCCTCTTCTGATGTAGGCTTTAATATGCAAACCAATAATGTTTCAGACCTACTAGTAAACTAAAGCAACAAGTCTTTAAGTAGGTGGGCGATCTACATTGCATGGTAATTAGCCAAACATAGCAAACAATACAGTATTAGGAAAAAAGTTGAACAGAAGCATAAGAGTCAATATTTATTGAACCTCAAATATAAAACTATATCTTATAAGAGTATCCAAATAAGTATCTTTACCAACGTAGCTTTGTTTTGAAAACACTAGAATGCTTTTGAAAACTGTTGGGGATAAAATAGCTCCTGCTGAAGTTTGATAAAGTCAAACCTTGATAAAGCACCATCTGGGTTTAAGACACACTCCAATCCGAGGTTCAATTAAATCAGTCCCCTAGTCCAGGTGAGCACCAAAGGATCGGCCTCCAAATTTGGCTAAGCTCCGAACTTCAGTCGAAGGCAGCTCATCCCGAAAGTGACAATAACTTCTATCGATGTCCAATCTTGTGTGTTCGCTGAGCTCCTCTGCTCCGACCCTCCAACTCAATCTTGACAACATTAGATTTTGCCAAGACCGTATCCTGAATCTCGACCAAACGAACTTGAGCCAGTAAAGGAAACTCATCATCAGCTCGATTCCGATCTTCAGTTTGAGATAAGCAACAGCCGCTTCACAAACATTGAACTTCAGTACTATCCGATCTCAGCTATGAGCCAACCTTGGGTATTGGCCGAACATCATTAGAACAATCAGGGCAACTCCATCGCGGTTTCAATCAATGAATTGGCATTCTTTTAAGCCCCAAGCTTGGCCGACCTTGATATTTCAATTATAGAGTCAATACACATGACTGACCCCCCAGTTATTTCCTTCCAACCTTGACTCCTATAATGCTGTTCCAGAATAAAATACCAACTTCCATAACTGGCCGACCTTGAAGATCGCCGAACTCCTGAGAATAGTTGAGGTAGCCCTACTACAGTCCAAATCAGAAACCTAATCTACAAGTTCGCCTCTCCTAGTCCAAAGACTAATCCTCAAGCTCAGTTCATCTGATCCTAAGCTCCAACGGCATAACTACCGATCAAGTGACTCACAGTCAAGCTCAGAAGTACCTGATCCCTTATCCAAACTCCAACAAATAAAAACCAACCACCAGCAAGTCACAACAAACGACAACCTACTCTCCGTAACAAACTCTGAGCGGTTCAAACGACCTATTGACATTCGATTACGGCTGTCACTATCAATCTATTATAGACTCCATCTATAAATAAAACCCTCCAGATACGTTTTTTTCTCTAAGCACTCTTTCCGTTCTCGATCTCCTGAGTACTCCATTCTTGTTGACCAGGATACTAACTTGACCATCGGAAGGTCCATGCTAGAGCCACCTTCGGCCGGGACTTATCTTGCAGGTTCCACCAATGGGATCCTGATTTCCACCTCCAGCAATCTCTGGTGGCCATCCATTTTTTACACCAACAGGATTGGCACTAGAGGGACCTGTGAACCTTTATTTTAAAAGGAGTACCCAGTTGAGCAGTTATCCCAGACATCCAAGCAAAAATGCCTCTCAAAAGAGCCTCCTCTCAGCGATCCACCGCCACCGCCGCCCGATCGGAGCCGAAATCAATCGATCATCTAGCTTCGATGCCTTCGTCTGTACCACAACCTCCCCAGCCGACGGCAATGGTAGATGCAAGTCAGTTCAATTTGCTGGTATAGGTAGGTGAGAAGCCTTACGAAAGCCATGCAAGCTATGCAGCAGGCTCCAGCACCGGCACCACCCAAAAAACCATCGCTAGCGCACCAAGATTTGGAGCAAGGAAGACCCACTTGGAGAAGCCAGCCAGAAAATCCTACAAAGGAAAAACAGAGAGTTGTGAGTCCTTGTTCTAAGCACGATTCCATCCCCAGAAAGTCTCTACCCCCATCAAGTTTGCCACACTTTGAGATTCATGATCGAGATGATGTCCTCGATTAGAAACTTCAAGAAATGAATCGGCGGATCGAAAAGCTCCGCCATACCGCCCCTGCCCGAAATAATGAAATTTGCATCGACTCGCCATTCACTGTCCAGATTATGCAAGAGCCCATCCTGCCGAACTTCAAACTTCTTCAGTTCGAAAGCTATGACAGAACTTCGGATTCAGTCGACCACCTGAAATTCTTTCAGACCATAATGCTGCTCCATGGCATGCTAGATACTATTTTGTGCCTTAAGGGAAATAGCTTGCAATAATGGAGTAGCTTCAGCCCATGATTGAGCTCAGTGACAGAATTGCAAACCATACTCTGTTTCATGAATACATTGCAACATACAAAAGCATGGAAAATTTTAATTTCATTGCTCAAAAGAGACTTTAAGGACATATAGAAGGAAAAAAAAGGAATATATAATCAAAGGTCTCCGACCTCTGGCTGGGGGACAGTGGGAGAGCTCAGTCTAGCCTCGGTAGGTGTTAGCTCCTCAGTGGGCTCGAGAAGGTTGGCAGCAGGTTCGGCGGGAGGAAGATCGGCTCCAATTATGGGAAGGTCAACTTCGTCATCTGAAGGATCCTCCGATTCGTCCTCCAAGAAGCTGAGGTCTAGTTTAGGATATTTTTCGCCAACCGTCTGCTGGCAGATATCAAAACCTTTGCTAAAGGCTTCCTTGGTGAATTGAATTTTAATGCCTTCAAGTCCTTTGAAAGCCTTGAATTCTGATATGGCCTTTTTCTTGGCTTCGACCACCCTCCTTTCTTTTTCCTTCTTAACTTCAGAAACCTTGGTCTCAGCTTTCTTCCTTTTTTCTATCTCCAAAGCCAGATTGGTCTCCAGAGTATTTTTAACTTCAGCCGAAGTTTGCTTTGCACCTCTAAGCGCCTCCTTGAGACGATCAACCTCAGTGAAGTTTCTTTCTGCCTCCTTGAGCGCCTCCTTAAGGCGCTCAACTTCAGCTCTGCATTTCTAAGCTTCTGCCTTGGCAGCTTTGGTTTCTTTCAAAGCTTTTGAAGCCTCGACCTCGTGAATGTTAACTGACTCGATGTTGGCAAACAAGTGATGACCCAACTGCAAATGGCAAAATTAGTTTTGCCACTAGAAAGTATATATGATTGAATTTAAAGAATGACAAGGCAACTACCTCGAGAAAAGCTATGAACGAATCCTTCATCTGATCCTGAACATTCGTCTGAAGGATCTTCTCGACTACATTTGGCAATATGCACCCCTTCATAAGAAGTCAAATGACCCTCCAACTATCAAATGAAGCCCATTCCCAATCTATGTTGTTGTCGCTTGACTCTCCAGAGTTTTTCTACGACCAAACCTTCTTGACCGTGGTCTTCTTCTTTTTCTCTACCTCCTTCTCAGTAGGAGGTGGTGGGAGAACGGCCTCAATCGGCAAGCTCGGAGCCGTTAGGGTTACTTCAACGTCTGGAACGGAGGTTGTAGGAGTTGGAATGGCCGAGCTGGACTCCGCAATCTTGGCCTGTTTTGAAGTTTCTCCTGGGTCGGTACCCTTCCTTTTTTGAGGCCAGCATTCCTTCTACAGCTGCTTGAGCTCGTATGGAGTCATCTCTGCAAAAACAAATGAGCCGAGATTAGATAAAGATGAGAAGACAAGAAATGCAAATTAGTACCTTCAGGGTTAATGGAGCTTAGACCAAAGTTGAAAAAGGGCCTGGTCGAATATTAGTTGGGTTAGTAAAGGAGCTTTATAGTCCTTCAAAATCTTGACGAAATCAAGGTCTCCTCTTTCCAACCCTAGCGCTCGACGGACAGACTCTCTCAGTTGACCCCATTGCAGAAGTCTCCATTCAACCAATGGGTTAGATACAAAGAAGAATCTATCCTTCCAGCGGTGAATGAAGGAGCACCTTTAAGCAAACCCTTTTTTGCCGAATTGGAGGGGCATATACCACTAATCTTTGGCGGTGGGATGATGTTTGAGTGTAAAAAATATTCGAAATAAAGAGATCGTAGGTCGGACCTCGGCTAGAAAGCAAAGTACTAAAAATCCTATAATAAAGCGAAAGGAGTTCAGAATGATAGAAGAAAATGATATATCTAAAAAGCGAAAAAATTCAACGATGAAACGGAAAACTAGTAACCTAAGCCCGGCCCATAGAACCTCTGTATACAAACTAAACCGACCTAGAGGGGGAACATAGATTCGACCGTCCGATCCGGGAAGCTCAAGTTCGTATTCAGAAGGAAATCCATATTGGATCCCGATGAAAGAAAGATCATCGACAGAAAAGGCAGAAATGATGGTCTCGAGAACAAAGGTTGGACGAGCTTCGGCTCTAAGGTCAGATTCAATTTCGGATCTAGGGTTCAAGAGGTTCGATTTGAATAAGCTTTTAGAGGGTGAAGACCAGGAATATTCAAAATCTTGGAAGGCCATTTTGGATCAAAAGAGATAGGGTAAAATCGACTGAAAATCAGAAAAAGTTCGAGGAAAACTTTCGAAAACTGAACAAAAAACGGACGAAACCCAAAAGACTCCTAAAAATGGAAAGAAGGCATGGAAACTTAAAGAAAAAATTAGGATCCTAACCTAAAGAAAGTGGAGAGATTGGTGACGCAGTCGGAACGACAAAAAACAAGCGAAGAAAGGGCGATGGAGATTAAAAGATGCACGCAATAGAACAGTCGGACTCAAAGAAGACAAGAGCTGGAGGAGAGTCAGAGAAGAAACAAGCCTGAATGAGAAAGGGAGAGAAGAAAAGAGTAAATAACCGATGGTATCCCTATGCTGTTATGATTGCAGATCGTCAGTGCCGAATCTCGGCCTTCCGCTTGTCCTCATTATTGTAGTTGCAGATGTCAAATGAAATCATCATGGTGCTGTATAATTGAGCTCCATGCCAAGCGGAATTTCGAAATTCGAGATGATCTTGGCTCACTCTGTAATAAAGAAACTTCCGTGTCGATTCAAATAATCCCGAATAAGTCAAGTCCCGAAGGCAAGAAAGGACTTCGGCAATCGCAAATGATGATACTCCCTTCGTTCGAACTTTGGAGTATAGGGACAAGTGTTGAGGATAAAATAGCCACCGAAGTCTGATAAAGTTCGACCTTGGTAAAGCACCATCTAGATTCAAGACACACTCCAATCTGAGATTCAATCAAGTCAGTCTCCTAGTCCAGGTGAGCACCAAATGATCAGCCTCCAAATTTAGCTAAGTTCAGAACTTCAATCAAAGGTAGCTCATCTCGAAAGTGACACTAACTTCTATCGATGTTTGATCTTGTGTGGTGGCTGAGCTCATCCATTCCAACCCTCCGACTCAATCTTGACAATAGTAGATCTTGCCAAGACCACATCCTGAATCTCGGCCAGATAAACTTGAGCCAGTAAAGAAAACTTGTCATCTGCTCGATTTCGATCTTCAGTCTGAGATAAGCAATAACCACTTCACAAACATTGAACTTCAGTACTATCTGATCCCGACTATGGGCCGACCTTGAGTATTGGCCGAACTTCATCAAAACAACCAGGACAACTCCATCGCAATTACAATCGAGGGATCAGCATTCTTTCAACCCCGAAGCTCGACCGACCTTGATATTTCAATTGAGTCAGTTCACATGACTGACCCTCTAATTATTTTCTTCCGACCTCGACTCCTACTAGGGGTTACAAAATATGATCTGACCCGCCAACCCGACCCATGTTCGACCTATAAACAGGTTTAAGTTTGGGTTAAACAGGTACGGGTCGTAAACAAGTTGAGCTATTTAACCTTTTTATTATTCAGGTCGGATTCAGGTTTTAGATTCTGACCTGTTTAACCCGTTTAATTTTTGGGTCAAGTCAAATCAAGTAAGATAACCTGTTTAACCTTTCTATCTGGGGCCTGGGCAAATTAATTTGGTGCTGTCCGTGGGCTATTACTCGTAGTTGCGCGGATCTGTGGCTTTAGTCCCTCAGGACTTAGTCCCTTAGGCTTTCATTCTTTCCCATGATGCCTTTCAAGTTTCAAACCCTAAGCTCCCTTCTCTCTAGTTCTCTTTTTTTCCTTCTTACAGCTTGCTCTTGGCCGACCAAGCAACGCCTCATTTCCTCATCGATCAAGCGACAAGGCGGCGACCTCTTCCTCCTTTTCGGTGCCTTCAACTCTCCAGGGATCCTTCTTCTCCTCTTCCTCCATCTATTTTACCCTCATTCTCTTAGGCTCTCACTCTCTCGACCACGAGCTATCGTATTCTCGTACTATCAACAGAGAAGAGCCTAAAGGGGTATAGATTTATCTATTCTTGGTCTACAAAGTAATAAAATATCTTCTTATTGCTCGTTTATTTTATTTTTAGTTGATTTTTCTTTATCATCTTAATCATGAGTCCCGAGTGATTTCACGCCTACAATTTGTTTGTAGTTTTATTTTGCAATGAGAAATCTATTTTTGGATTCATTTTGTTTGATTTTTCTTTATCATCTTAGATCACGAGTCCCGAGTGATTTCACGCCTATAATTTGTTTGTGGTTTTGTTTTTGCAATGAAAAATCTATTTTTGGATCTTTTTTGTTTGATTTTTTTATCGTCTTAGATCATGAGTCCCGAGTGATTTTATGCCTACAATCTATTTGTGGTTTTGTTTTTGAGAAATCTATCATTTGGAGACCGAGGATTTGGATGTCTCTTACCTCCCCTTTGATGCATATTTCTCTGCTTTTTCAAAAGGTTAGATGGGATCATGATCATCATATAAATAGATTATCCAACTCATCTAACCTTTCTCAATAATTTTTTTTGTGGTATTTCTTTTTAGGAAGGTTAGATGGACTCGTCTGGACTGATGCATGATGTTCCTGTGGTATTACCTTTTGGCATCGCTCGTTGTATCAGGAGGCATCAGAGTAGTATTCTTTAGTTATTTACCAATCCATTTTCTTCCTGCCATGTTGAAATTGCTTCTTGTTTGCATATCCTTATTCTATGCTACATCAAATTCTTATTTCATGGCAGTCAACCAGCCATTCTATGTTCGGTATTCCATATGGTTTTTGACCATGCAATGTGATAGCAATTACCTATCACCAAACTCCAACATGTACCATTCCATGTTCAAACGTTCGATATATTACATCTGACTTCTGAGCGACTTAAGAATGCCCGCAATATGTCTTGTGACTTATTTTAATTTTGTGAATAGTGAGTGCATGGTCTCCCATCTTTTTCACTCATGAAACAGGTAGGTTGGATTGAGAGATCTTTTATTTGATATTCTGAATGCTAAACTTCTAATTATGCTAAAATCTGAATGCTAGAATTCTGATTGTTTTTTTGTTTGATCTTCTTTCTTATTGGATTTAAGATGATGTGAGCTCAGGTATGGTGCTCTAAAGCCTTGGAAGCAAGTGGAGAGAGAGCAAGGAGCGAATGGAACCAACCATCAAAGAGCTTCAGCCAATGCTTCAGACGAGCCCTCGAGTAGAAGGTCAGAAGGCGTATCAGACTGACATGCTGGAAGAGCTAGCTCGATTTCTAAGAAAGCCAGCTCGAGCTGCAGAACAGAAGACAGTCTTGTCTATCGAGCCGGCTCGAGCAGCAAAATAGAAAGCGATGATTCAGGCTCTCGCAGGAAATATCACCATCGAGCCGGTCCGACGGCTGACCGAACCAGCTCGAGCAACAAACAGAACAAAACGTAGTTTCTGTTCTGGTCTGAGATTGAGTTTAATCCTATAGACTTAGGGCCTTGGTTTATAAGGTCCTAAGGGGCTATCCTATAGATTGGACTGGGATTAATCCAATGGGTGTGTGCATTTGAAACATGAGTGTACATGGGCTCGGAGAGTGCATCGCATTAGGTTAGCTAGAAGAGTTTTTTTGGGTTAGATCATATTGACCTAGTATATATTCTCTGTATAGAGTTTGTAAAAGAACAAGGAAATCACTACAAGCCCTTTTTCTTCCTGAATATCTCTCTCTTCCTCTCTCGTTCTCTCTCTCTCTTCTTCACGTCCTAGGGTTTTTTCTAGGGTTTCACAGAACAGCCATTTCTTTCTTCGAATCCTTGTTGCTGCTTCCGCAATCATCAAGTAGCAAGGATACGATTGTTCTAACAATTGATATCAGAGCCCTAGTTGTTAGATCTGGTAGAGGAAAGAATAAAGCTTCACCTGAGATTGTGGTAAGATACTGAACAGATTCCTTTGAACACTATTTATTCTCTTTTGTGTTTGGTTATTGGAGATCTAGTCGTAATGGCATCAAGTACCATTAAGGCAGATTTTGGGAAGTTCAATGGCAAGGGTAACTTCACCCTTTGGCAGCAAGGAATGAAGGATCTGCTAGTGCAGAATAGAATCTACAAGATCTTGGCTCCGAAAAGATCAAAAAAGATTTATGTTGAAGAGTGAGAGGAATTTGAAAAGATAGCCTTTAGCACGATTCGTATGTACCTCGCTGATGAAGTTTTGCCAAAAATTAACATGAAAACTACACCAAAAGGACTTTGGCAGAAACTGGAGAACACATATATGGGCAAGAATATGACAAACAAACTATGGTTAAAGAAACAATTGTACAATTTACAGATGCCCTAAGGAGGAGATCTAGTTTCCCACATCCAGAAGTTCAATCAAATTTGCTCGGATGTCATGAGCCTTGATTTGAAGATTGATGAGGATAGAGCTCTCCTATTGTTGTGTTCGCTGCCAGCAGCATATGATGGTCTCATTACTACTCTGGTGTATAGAAAGGAGGCATTAAACTTCGAGGAAGTAGTTGCAGGTCCAACGAGCAGCGAGAAAGGCTAGTTAGAGGAAACCCTAGTTCAGAGCTGCTTTCTGTGAATGAGAGGCAAGGAAGGCCTAAGGAGAGGACTCGAGATAAATCAAAGGACAGATCAAAGTCTCGAGAAAATCAAAAGAATGTAAAATGCTACAAGTGCCATCAATCTGGTCATATTAGAAGAAATTGTCCACTTTTAAAGAATGAAAAGGGGAAGAACACTTCTAAGGATGGATCGACCAATGAGAGTGGCTCTATCATCTGAAGACAGTGGAAATGATATACTAGTAGTATCAGATGAAGTTATATAGTTGGACAACCACTGGACACTGGATTCAGTATGTTCCCATCATTACACTGCACATCGAGAGTGGTTCTCATCTTATGAGAGATCCAATGGAGGGAGTTAGTCTCAGAGATGATCATCCATGTACAGTTGCTGGTGTTGATACAGTCAAAGTGAGGATCTATGATAGTCATACGGACACTCACCAATGTGAAGCATGTGCCAGAACTGAAGAACCTGATATCCTAGGGATACTTGGAAGGACGGGGATATGCTTTCAGTTGTCAGCCAGGTAGTGGGTGTTTGAGGATTTCCAAGGGTTTATTGATAATGATGAAAGGGAGAAGACTGAGCAACAACCTATACAGGATGGAGGGCTCAGTGGTTATAGATAGTGCAGAGGTGTCTGTAGCAGCATTAAAGGAACAGCTAACCTACAAGCTGTGGCACTATCGTATGGGTCACTTGAGTGACAGGAGGCTCATAGAGTTGAGTAGGAGAGGTCTAATACCAGCACTTAGAAAGAAAAGAGATGATCTATGTGAGCCTTGTATCTACGACAAACAGCACAAAGTTACATTTGCCAGTAGTACCAAGCGGAATGAAGCTATTTTGGAACTAGTTCACTCGAACGTATGGGGAGCGGCACCTATTGCATCTCGAGGTGGAGCGAGATATTTTGTCACCTTCATAGCTGACTTCTCAAGGAAGGTATGGATTTATCTGATCAGGAAAAAGTCAAATATTTATGCCCGATTTAAAATCTAAAGAGCTAAGGTGGAGAAGAAGATTGGGCAGCTAGTGAAGTGTTTGAGGTCTGATAATGGAGGAAAATACACCAACCTGGCATTCAGGAGGTATTGTGAGAAAAATGGCATCAAACATCATTACACAGTGAAAATGACCCCTCAGCAGAACAGTATCGCAAAGAGGATGAATCGGACATTGACAAAGAAGGCCAGGAGCTTGAGGCTGTAGGCATCACTGCCTAAATCTTTTTGGGGTGATGCTCTTATTTATGCTTGTTTTCTTATTAACAGTTCTCCCCATAGGAAATTGAATGGAGATGTTCCAAAGGCTGTCTCGAGTGGAAAGAAGGTGAAGCTTGGCCACCTAAAGGTGTTTGGTTGTCCTGCATATACTTTGGTAGAAAAAGCCGACAGGAGTAAGTTAGACCCAAAGTCACAGAAGATGTTATTCGTTGGATTTCCATGAGGTGTGAAGGGTTTCTTGCTGTGGGATTCAAATTCCCAAAGGTGTGTAGTTAGTCAAAATGTGATTTTTGACGAAAAGAGCATCATGATGAAGCCGGAAAGTACAAATGAAGTTGTCAAGACAACACAGGGTAGCATGGAACAATTCTCGGATACAGATGATTTGCCCTCAACATCAACCTGAGGTCGTGTTCAGTTTGAGGTGGAGTTAGGCAAGCATAATGATACACCTGTGGAGGACCAGCATGGAGAGCGATCTATCATGGGGGAAGTGCAGAGGCAGTCACAGGCAGCAGACTTGCAGGATATCGCAAGGGGAGTAGCACTGCATAAGCCAAAGCGCATTATTCACAAACCGGTAAGATATGGCATTGATGAGACTATTTCCTATGTTCTCCTCACTGCCAATGGAGATCCAAAGAGTTTTAAGGAGGCCATGGAGAGTCCGAATTGGGAGTCATGGATACAGGACATGATGGAGAAGATGGAGTCTCTCAAGAAGAACCAGACATGGCAGCTGGTGGATCTACCGGATGATGCTTGACCTATTGGCTCCAAATGGATTTTCACCAGAAAAGAAGCACCTTCAGAGCAAGGTGGAGTGAGGTACAAGGCTAGGCTGGTAGCCAAAGGGTACTCACAGAGAGAAGGGATTGATTACTCGAAGTCTTCTTTCCAATTGTCAGACATACATCCATTAGGGTGTTGTTAAGCATAATTGCTGCTCATGACTTGGAGCTGGAGTAAATGGACGTTAAGACAGCATTCCTCCATGAGGATTTGGAGGAGAACATATACATGGAGCAGCCATAGGGCTTTAGAGAGCCTGAGTCAAAGGGAGAGGTCTGTTTACTGAAGAAATCGTTGTACGGGTTGAAGCAGTCTCCTAGATAGTGGTACAAGCGGTTTGACACATGTGAGAAGTATTGACCTTTCCAGGTGTGATCATGACCCGTGTGTATATGTGAGGTCTCTGGAGGATGGATCTTAGTTATACTTACTCTTATATGTAGATGAAATGCTGATAGCATGCAAAAGTAAGGAAGTAGTATAGGAGCTGAAGGAAGCTTTGTCTCGGGAGTTTGAGATAAAGGACTTAGGGCCTGCAAAGAAGATCCCAAGTATGGAGATTGTCAGAGACAGAAATAAGGGGCTGCTGCATCTATCTCAGGGAAGATATATAAAGAAGATCTTAGAGAGGTTTGGAATGAAAGAGGCCAAACTGACAGAGCTGCCACTTGCCGGGCATGTCAGACTCTCTAAGACCATGTCATTCCATATGCTTCTGGTGTGGAAAGTATTATGTACTCCATGGTGTGTTGTAGGCCAAATTTAACCCATTCAGTAAGTCAGGTGAGCAAGTTTATGACTCACCCTGGCAAGGAGCACTGAAGAGCATTGAAGGGTTTCTTCAGATCCTTGTTGCTGTTTCCGCAATCATCAAGTAGCAAGAATACAATTGTTCTAACAGATGACTCCATTTAAACTAAGATTATTTGTTATTGTGTTAACTTATTATAGCTACTTATAATGGGATTATCTTTCGGCCATAAATGAAATTGTTTTGAGGTTTGTATGAAGAGACTATGATGATTGTGGATTGAATTTTGCTGATTCAGCTATTTCTAACTGTAACAATCTTGGACGGTCTGCTTTTGCAGGCAACCAATTGCAACCGTTTTGATTTAACTACAGATTAAATAATACATCTGAGTCTCTTCTTCTTTTTCCCTTCTCAAGTTTTGTATATTGTTGGATATGTTGGCATATCATTGTAGGATTTGTTGTATTGTATATGTTGCCATCCAAAAAAAATATTATAATTTTTTTATATTCAAATTTTTGTGTTTTTTTACTATTTGATGTATTAAACATGTTGGACCAAGTTGGGTTGGGTTGGGCTAATTGATTCTGTTTTAAATAGGTTAGATTGGGTTGGGTTGGGTTGGGTTGGGCTAATAAGTTGTGTTTTAAACAGGTTAAACAGGTTAGGTCGGGTTGAATCTGGTTGGACTAATAGATTCTGTTTTAAACATGTTAGGTCGGGTTGGGTTAACAGGTTACCCATTTAATAAACAGGTTAAACAGGTCGGGTCGGGTTATCTGTTTATTAAACATGTCAGGTTTAGGTTTAGGATTTTTTGACCCGACCCGCATCTGACCAAACTTGTTTATGACCGACCCGACCCGACCTGATTGCCACCCCTAACTCCTACAATGCTGCTCCTGATCAAGATACCAACTTCCACCACTAGCCGACCTTGAAGATCGCCAAACTCCTGAAAATAGTTGAGGCAGCCCAACTATAGCCCAAATTAGATACTTGATCTACAAGTTCGCTACTCCTAGTCCAAAGACTAATCCTCAAGCTCAATTCACCCGATCCTAAGCTCCAATCGCATGACTATCGATCAAGTAATTCATGATCAAGCTCCGAAGTATCTGATCCCTTGTCCGAACTCCAATAAATAAAAATCAACCACCAGTAAGTCACGACAAACAACAGTCTACTCTCTGTAATAAACTCTGAGCGGCCCGAACAACCTACTGATATTCGGTTATGGCTATCACTAGAGGTGCAATTGAGCCGAGTCGAATCGAGTAACTACAAGCTCGAGCTCGACTCGGCTCAAAATACTCGAATTCGAAACTCGGCTCAAGCTCGACCGAGCCTTAACATTCCAAGCTCGAACTCGGCTCGATGAAAAATAGACAAAGCTCGAGATCGACTCGACTTGACTCAAATATGAACCGAGCCATACTCAAGCTCGAGTTCGAGCTCAAAATCGATCCTTATTTTACTAATAATATATATATATTAATATATATTATAAATAAAATAAATATTATTAAAAATATATATTCGAGTAGGCTCACCAAGTATTCTGCTACTCGAGCTCGACTCGAACTCGATAATAACCGAGTCAAGTCGAGCTCGAGTAGCTCGCGAGCTACTCAACTCGTTTGCAGCCCTAGCTATCACTATCAATCTATTACAGGCTCCATCTGTAAATAGGATCCTCTAGATAGATTTTCTTCTCTAAACACTCCGTTCTCAATCTCCTGAGTACTTCATTCTTGTTGGCTAGAATACTAACTTGACCGTCAGAGGGTCCACGTCGAAGCCACCTCCGGCCAGGACTTATCTTGCAGGTTCCATCGATAGAATCCTGATTTCCACCTCCAGCAATCTCCAGCGGCCATTCGTTTTTTGCACCAACAAAAAATAATTAGTACCATAGTATTCCGTACCAGCCCGAACCGGCCAGTACACCCAATACTGTACCGTACCGACAGGAAACCGAAATAGTTCAGGCTGGTTTTTCGAAAAATGGCCTGAACCAGACCGAACTGGTCGGTACGATACGGTACGGGCCGGTACCAAACAATTTGGTCCGGTATAGGGCGTTACAGTACAGGTATGGGGCAATTTTCTTTTTTTCTCTTTTTTTGGTCATTGAGTGAATTTTTTTGATTTTTTTATTGGCGATGCGGTACCATACGGTACCATACCAGCCAGCTACTGGCACAGATAGCAATACTGAGTCCGCCAACCTTGATTAGTACAATCAAGATAAGTGCCTTTTCAATATTGTTTAAAACTCTCATTTGTGGAACGCTGAAATACACTTGAAATCACTTAGTAACATCAAATCAATACCAACAGGTCAGCAACCAATTATCATACCCATTGGTCAAGAGTTAACTAATCAATCAATCCATTAGCTAAGGATTCACTCAAACCAATTGTTATACCCATCAGTCAAGGGCTTATAGTGTGCCAACTATTATACCGATTGGCAAGGGTTCACTGATAACTAGGTATTATAACCCATTAGTTAAGGGTTCAATCTACATAGAGGTTCACTGATCAATCAGTCCATTAGCTGAGGATTCAATTAAACCAACTAGATGGCCGTAGAGGCAGTGGCCATATTGCATCTATGCTAGAGGCTTTTGGCAGCAAGAAAAAATCTTCCAAAGAAATTCCACCAGGAGCCACCATCCATAATTTAGATCCACATGCCTTCCCCAGTAGGGATTCAAAGTAGCAAAGAATTGACAGCATGCTGATGAAGGACATGCGGCCAGCTATTGGATCTTAATTCAGCCATATTCCAATGATTGCAGCAAGCAATACATACTATATATCTATCATATCCTCCATACAGGCTATCAATCTAGGAGTAGATCCTCCAAAACTGAAAGGCATCTATGGTAAGCTTCCTAACAATAATAATACGGAACTATGGCCCATATATGGAACGATGGTGATGTGTGATGGTTCGACTGATCCTACCAAGTGAAGCACCATCAACTTTGACACACCATGAGACGAAGATTTTTTTGCAGTAGTTAATGCTTTCAAGCAGGTGCACAACACCATGCACATCACCAGATTGACAGAGGAGGTAATTGATTAGGTAGAAGAAGAAAATGTCATGCAAGTCATCATTGACAACAGACCTCTACGACCGTCGGGGAGATCTTAATAGGGCGGCAGCAGAATATTTTCTGCACCCCATGTTCCACACATTATATCAATCTCATGTTGATGGACATTGGAAAGATTCATCGGATGTAGCAAAAAATGAAGACAACCCAGTCCATCACTAGATTTTTTAATAACCACACATGGGTCTTATTCCTGATGAGGTATGCAGAGGGAGAGATCTTAAAACTAGGTATGACATAGTTTGCTACTAACAACATTGCACTTGATAACCTCCTTGAAAGGAAAGTAGGCCTACATCAGATGTTTGTCAATGCTTAGTGGCAAGAGAGAAGATTTGCAATGACCAATACTAAGGAAAGTCATGTGGAGAACTTGGTGATGAGGCAAACATTCTAGCAACAAACTAAGAAGATAGTGAAGCCTATCAAGCTGTTATACGAAGTGCTTTGGGCCGTGGATGGCAAAAGATACCCCATTCCTATATCACATGATGGAGAAGGCAAAGAATCAGATCAGAGAGGCAAATCTAAAGCATGCCTAGGAATATATCAATATCATTGCCCAGCAATGGGACTACTAGATGGATAGTGACTTACATCTAGCAAATAAGCAAGAATTCCGGAACATTGAGAATTACGAAATCTATCTATAGCTTAATATCTGAACCTAAAGTTCTAATACACCATACCTAGGATCGAGATGGATAAAGAACTTCTAGCCAGCCTGCATAATGTGATGTACAAGATCAAATCTAATGCAAAAGTCGTAGCCTTATGTCCACAAAGGTAAGTCACTGAGTGCATTTTTTTATCAACTATATCTCCAATCATTAACATATTATAATACATCTTTTTCATAGAAGAAAATATTTAGGGAGGGTACCAACAGCTTTGGAGTCTTAATAGCTATATAAGTAAAAAAAAGCATGAATCCAGGTATATTAGATATCAACAATAACTATTTTTTAACATCAGATAGTTACTAATATGATAGTAACATGTATGTATTTTTTTTTCAATACTTTTTGTAGCTGAATGGTGATTCATTTTAATTTATCGGCAAGAAATCTTAAGCAGCCAGCCATCCAGATCCTCTTCCAGATGGTTTCCTTGAGTGGCTATGAGTGCAACTGATCTATCTTCACCCTCATCCACAACAAGTAGAGGAATCATTTGATAGAGGTACATCAACAACCTCGTATATATTTACTACTAAGGTTGAGACTATAGTGCATTCATGAGAAAGTGGAGTTAAAGTACTCAGATCCGATCCACAATGCTTTTGTTCAGGATGAGGATGATCTCATGATCGGATGGCTTGTGGGCTAGCAGTAGAAATTGGAGCTTGATGAGACAAGATTGCCTCCATGATCGACCAATCCTGTAGCCAGTGAGGCTAGGGTCGATGCAGAGCAATGGTGGATCATAACATTCCATGCATCCTTCCAGCAGATCAATGATAGCCAAAGGGGTGACTATAGAGCTAATCATCACATGACTCTACATCTAAAACATCCTTCTAGAGATATGACCGAGACTTGCATGGATAAGGCCACAATACTATCTGGTCAACTCAGTTGGAAAGAGTAATGCCCTAGAAGCCAATTGCAATTTGTATTGCAAGAGATTTCTTTTGATCTTCTTGCTCATGTACATGATATTTTATCAATAAATAAAGGCTTATGTTTCATTATATGCTGCATATTATTTTTGTTATTAAGATTATAATGAACCTCATTGATTAGGACAATGGTTTTAGGGCTATGATAAGATCATACCAGTGAGACCTAAAATCCTAGTCCAAAATATTTTCAGTCATTGGTACATTGAATCGGGGATCAATGTTTCCGAAAGGACTGAAACATCATGTCTATGCTCAATAGAGAGGATGGTTGATCTTATAATCACTTGTGCAAAGACACTAATACAAAGATATGAGTGCTCATTAGAGAATGAGTTCACTGAATTGACTCGCCAAAAGAGAACATCTCATGCAGCCTTGCATGTCAAAAGATGGTTCTTTAAATGGGAGTAGTACAAGTGATCTTTAGACCTGAGACTGCCATGGAACTCTGTACACATGAATCCATGTTTTAGTTCATACTCATTCATGACTTAGTCATGTACGGCGTGTTGTGGATATGGTGGATTATGTATGAAGGTTGTGAGTAGGTCAACATGAAATCGATCACTCCTAATAAGAGGAGATCACATCCTAGTTGCTCCAATCATATGATGATTCAGGAAGACTTTGAGCAAAGCAAAATAAAAATAAAAATAAAAGTTTCTAATGTCTCATTAATCGAATCATCATTATAAGATTGAGAGAGACATGAATGTGATATTAGATTTGGCATTATTCCATGTCCAGAGTCATATTTGGGATGCAGAATGATCGCAAATTGAATTACATGGTAACTTACCACTAAATGATATTTTTGATATTTCTATCAGAATTCTATATCTTCCGAGTAGATATGATACATTGCTAAACGTCAATCATGTCTTATAGGTTTGATCGAATTAAAGAGTTTAATTCGATCACCAAGTAGAAAGAGTTCTAATTGCTGAAATCGAGTTAGCTCGATTTTAACCTAAATCGATTAGAAAGGATTCTAATCAAATCTGGTCAACTTGCACCCGAACCTACTATTGGCTAGAAATGGAACCCAATGGGTCACACACAAAAGAAATTGATCAAGGGTCTAATTGGATTAGATCATGTTTGCAAGTTGAACATGCTAGCACGTATTGCAAACCCTAGCTCCTAATTCGAATCGGATTCAAGTTTGGTTGCAATTTTGCTTCAAATCTTGGCAATTTGGCTAACCAATTTTATGTGGGACATAGATTGGGTTGAGCCACTCAAAGACAGCCAGCATTGGGCACATCTAAGCTTTATCCATGCCCATTTGGAGGAGTCCATGTGCCTTGGACTCTATCCATATGTGGTGCATGGTTTCTCTTATAAGATCGATGCACATATGGCGTGCAGAAGGACTAAGAGTCCTATTTTGGGTTAAGACCCATGTGACATGCCAAGATGCATGCTATTCCCTTCATCCATGCCCCAAAGCATGTTTGACCTGGTCCAAGTGGCATTTGGATAAGCATAGCGTTTATTTTGTGCGATGAAGATGAACGGCGCCCATTGGTGTGGGGCACCCTTTCCTTATTCTTATCCATTTATTTCCCCGCATATTTCATATGGGGCGTGGACTTTAGATGACTAAGAGGGCGTTGAGAGTCCTTCTGTTTCAAAAACACCTTTTAGTCATCGAAGAATAATTGGATAAAGATAAAACTTCCTAGCCGATGCTTCATGGCACCTCTTGAAGATTTGGATAAGGATGAAGCCTTATCTTATTCCAAGTTGACATGAGATTAATCTGAGGGGCGTGAGAAGGATTGAGAAGGTGTGAGATAGCCTTCTGAGGGCACGAGTGAATTGGATTCATGTCTCCACACCACCTATAAATAGGTGGCGCACCGAGGGTGTTTCAGCATCCGAGAGTTATCGCTTCTTTCTAACATCATCTCCACTTTTGTCCAAAGCCTCAATCCTCTTCCTCTTTTGTCTAAGACAAAGTCTTATTTTAAGACAAAAAGTCTTCCTTTAAGACAAAGGTTAGGAAGAGAATTAGGCAAGACAAGGAGGTTAGAAAAGAAGAGAGAAAGTTAGGAAGAGCGATTTTTTTTTCTTTCTCCAAGATGTCTGATTAATCTTCTTCCTTTCCTTGTTAAGACAAGGTCCTCTTAAAGACAAGGAGTCTTCTTTAACGCAAGGGCTTAGGAAGATAATTAAGAAAAATCAAGGAGAGAGAAAACAAAAGAGAGTATGAGAGAGTGGCATTTAGGCTAACACTTGTTACAATGCTTTATTGCCAGGAAAAGTTGATCGAATTCTTCATAGAAGAATTGATCAACAGGAACCAACGTGTGAGGAGCTAGTGTCTTGACCCAGCTCCTATGTGAATTACCATTAGAGGGCGAACACTTGGGCACCTAGTGGAAGCTCTACCGAAATTTGGATTTAGCGATAAAGATATTCTTCCATATCTGCTATAATGTTATGCAAATGTTATACATATGATTGTTAATCATCAAGGTGATCCTGGATTAGGGTTTGATGGTTAGGATTTCATAATGTAAATTTTTTGAAATCCGTGCTTCCGCTGCACCATCAGAACCCTATAAGGGTGGCATCCATCCTCCTAGCATAGCCAAATGGAGAGGAGCACGAAGGGAAAGCAGGCAGCTACTCAACACAACTTAAAAGAAAAAAGAAAGGCAGTTTTAGCTATCATAGAGAAAGTGGAGTTGGTACACTGATTCGGAGATCAAGGAGAGGAGCGATGATAGTTTTGTACATCATGGATCTGGTGGCTGAGGGAGTGGAGGATATGAGACTACCATTTATATGAACAGCCATAAGATGATCTTTGATTCATTTGTGAGTCTCAGTTTACCCCTACTACATAGGAAAGAGATCATGAATCATGAGCTGGTAGAGCTCACAAGAATACAATTGCATCACGGAGACAAGCTCCTCGATTGTTTTGTATCTCACTAATTAATTAAGATATTTCATGTCGCTTTTTCTAGCATGCAATGCCAGGATCATTGGCTTTTTTCTTTACATTATGGTTTTAGATTGACACCATGGAATGCTGATTCGACCCATACTGCCCCGTACCCCCATATCGTACCATACCAATCTTGTACTGGTATGCCATTTTGGAGTGTTCCGACACTACCATACATCCATACCGTACCGTACCACGTACCGACATTATAGTAGAATTTTACCGGCACAGGGTCCGGTACCAAGACGGCAAACCTTGATTGATGCTAGTGCAAAAGATAAGGGGTAGCAAATCCAATGACAGATTTTCAAATTTTTGCCTCCCTAAGTATTATTTCAATGCAATGCCATGATGATGCAGAAAAATTACTCCAAAATGACAAGAAGCATCATTCAAGTGTATAGGGGTGATAAAAACATAAAAAACATCGACAAACATCAAATTAGATTTAAAATCATTCAAAAAACCAAAAACTTTTCATTAAACCTTAAAAAAAATGAATAACCAAAAAAAAATATGATACTGTACTAAACCAAGCATCGATTGGTATGGTTCCCATTATCAGTTTGGCTAACCTTGAGTGGTTGTTTCATAGTCCCAAGCATGAGGTGCACAAGCATGATTAAGGTAAAACAACATGAGGTGTCAACTTCCTACTAGCTTGAGGTGGCAAGTCAAGCATGAGGCAATCCTATAGTAAGCATGATTTAGTTTTTCAGCATGAAGTGATGGCTTACTAAAGAAACATGAGGTGGCAGCTCCCAAAAAGCATGAGAGGTGGCAGTTCACTAGCAAGAACGAGATAGCAGCTCACTCTTAGAGAACTGCAGCCCAATCCTAGCACTTATTTAATTTATAATTAGCAGCTTGTTAACAATCTGATTTTATTCTTTAATCTCCAGCATTGTTACATCCTATTTATAACTACTTTGTATGGTTGAGCTAAATATATTTTATCATTTAGCTATGAGAGTGCATATGATTCATTTAGAAGCAAATTTTATGTCTGGAATTATCTCAGAAATACATGGGAGATGTTGTGGACCAAAAGAAAATCGTTAGAAGGCCCCTAAATATAAATTCAGGAAAGCTCAAGAACTAGGCTGCAAACATTCAAGAGCCACCACTTCATGCTTCCTTTAGCTAGCTGCCACTTCATGCTAGCTGCCGTTCATGCTTAATACGTGTCATACACCCTATTAAATACAAATATCGTGCTTGAGTTGCCACCTCATGTAGTTTTACTTTAAGCTATCATCTCATGCGTCATACCTCATGCTTAGGACTATTAGGTTAGCCACCTCGTGCGAACTAATTTGCCTTGCTTGATACCCAACTATTAGTTTTGGTGGCTAGATACCTCATGCTTACAAGGCCACCATATATAGGAGAATACAACTCTCTTTCTAGCATTTCTGCTACTCAACAATTCAACCACTTACAAAGAACTAGCCAAGCAAAGAAAGGAGATAGAGAACAACCATCAGATGGAAAGAAAGAGAAGATTGTAGTGTGAAATTCTAACTAAACATCTGCAACCATCCTTACATAGTTTAATGATCTCTTTCAAAGGAGATTGGTTTGGGCCCACTGATTTCACAATATATTTTAATCAACATTTTTGGTTAGCATCCATTCAGAAAGTTTTGTCTAGTGAATTGGAATTATTTCATGGGCGCTTAGACATTGTAAATTGTTTAGTTACACATCAAAAAAAATAATATCTATCCTAGCTAGAGTCAAAACAAGAATGGTTATCATGATTTCTAATCTTTTCCTGAACATATTGTCTTTGAATTATGAATGTATCAAAATTAAGCTATGTATTTGAAACTATATCACCATATGAAAGTGATTTCTTTCGATCTTAACCATTTGAATTGTTTGTTAATTGTCGTATTGCCTCAAAGTAAAAGATTTCATGTTTTATGATTTTAAATGAAACTTCTAGTCAGCTGGTGAACTTCTAACCAGTGGGTGAATTAGATAGTTTCAACGAAACCCTAAGCAGCAGGTACAATATTTGGTTGCAGTGAACCCTAGCTAGTGGGTATAATAGATGGCATATTAGTGGAGCCTATCCAGTAGGATAACAGTTAGCATCACTGAATTTCTAACCAGCAGGAATAATAGTTGGCCCAAGTTAACTCTTAGCTAATGGGTCTATGAGGTACGATAGTTGGTTACTGACCCACGGGCATCAATCTGGTTCTAGAAAGTGATTTCAAATGTATTCTAATGTTTCAAAATAAAGTGATTCCAAGGTTTTCAAGTGTTTAAGTGATTTGACCAGCTGTTGTTGAATTTATTGTACCAAGTGTTTGCTAGTTTTCTATGTATTCAAGTGTTTTCAAGTGAGTTCACCAATGTATTTAAGTGTTATCAAGTGTATTTTAGCATTTCCACAAATTGAGTCTCCAGGAATGTTGAAAAAGCATGTATCTTAATGACACCAGTTACTTTCAAAAGCATTCTTGTATTATTTTTCAAAACAAAGCTTTTATGGTAAATGTATTATTTCATTTCACAACCATTTGAGTTTTCTTATTGGTTACTGCTCCAATCTTCTACTTTTACTGAAACTATTATTGTTTGTTATGTTTGGCTACTTACCGAGCTGTGTACAGCTTGCTCATTTACCTAATACATTTCAATGCGGAAGCCTATTGGATTAGGTTACTAGAAAGCTTGGAGTACTTTTTGTGCATATATTAGCACCACTACTTCAAAATTGGGGGTTAGAGCTAGTTTTTCTATTGTAGGACAAAAGTATTTAAGCAGATGGGTTCGAGGTTATGAGCTATAAAAGTTTAACTAGGAGAGATTTTAGTTTGCTGCCCAATCAAATAACCATTTATTTTTACTAATCAGTGATTTTGAGATACGTTTTACGAAAGCATTGGTTTCCACAATCAATGATTGATTGAAATTTAGGCCACTGACTAACAAACTTGTGAGTTGGCAAAGCCAGATTTCAGGTCATAATATAGGTATTCCAACAAAGACTCACAAAAAAATCTCTGCTTCTCAAAGAATCACATGCACACATTGCTAAATCCAAGATCCGTAATCTTGGTATCAAGTACATATCGGTATGGTATGGTTGGTACTTGGTACAATATGCATCCTATACCGAAGTAGCTCTCAAATCATTTTTCTCATTTTTTTATCTTGGTACACCTCGATGCAAGATAGTTCGCTTCAGTATGGATCAGCATGCATCTAGATATACCTCGATACAAGTCAGCAAGCTCGGTACGTGACGATATGCCTCAGTACAAGGCTTATACTGACACGAAGAATGGAGTTTCATACTGATTTCCTCTCGATACTATACTGGGCGGTACAGGGTGATACAGCAAACCATGGCTAAATCTGTAACATATGTAGCTCATCTATACAAAAAGTTATACATCAGATGTTACAAAGTAGGGGGTATAACATGGATGCCTTTGGGAGAGTCTCTTTTGAAGCATCATGTACGAAGTATCATCAAACTAAAGCTTATATTAGCCTTATCATTTCAATAACCTTCACAAAATTGTTCACTTAAGCCAATTTTCCAAAACTAAAACATTTCATGAGAAAATGCATTTATTTCTCTACATCTAGTCAAGTGGCAGTAACGAACAATAGCATCAAAACTTTGCCCAACCCTTCAAGGTTTGCACCATTTGTTACCATAATTAAGAACACTATCAGATTTATTAAACCATTAACCACAACAAGAGACAAAATTGTTTTTGATCACCAACTAAAAACAACAAAAAAAAGCAAAAATTACAAGCTTGATAGCCTCAAGCAAACAAATAAGCACCACTTTACATATTTCTTTGCCCTTTAAGAAGCAACAAGTCTTTACCTGAAACATTATCCTTGCACTGAGAGAGAGAGTGAGAGAGAGAGAGAGAGAGAGAGAGAGCATATGAATGAACAATTCCATGGCAAAATAATAACCATGGAGAAGAAAGATATTATGCTAGTCCGTAAAATAAAAAACTGCACAAATTATCCCTACGATAAATAAATGTTTTCTTTAATAATTATGAAACATTTACTTGCATGTATTCTTTTAGGTTAAATCATGAACATCCTGTCACTCATTTAATTTCCATAAATAATAATTCTACCTCCCACATTATAGCACACTATATTGCTTGTACATATAATTTCTAATATCACCACATATGGTGAATTTCGTGGAGTTGGAAATTCACAAGTTAACACATCAATTATAGGTTTTGAGTAGCACTGACCTAGATCTCTAAATAATTATTTTAAAGTAGATCAAAGTTTCTAACTAGAAATATGAATAAGAAGATGTAACACAAAACTCTCTTGTATTATATCAAGTCTAAGAGAACTATCGGTACAATTAGAGAGGCAATAGGAAGATACTATAAGAAGCAAATGATAATGGACATGGAGAGGGTGCAAACAAAGGGAAAAATATGGGGTGTCAGACTTTTTGGAGGGATTTTTTAGGGGAATTTACCACGGTTGATCTTAGACAAGTTATCTTGTTCTATGATGTGAGGGAGGTCTACAGCCCAAATGGTCCACTACTTTGATCTAATTCTTTAGAATGGGCATATGTGGGCCTAAGGTGCAGGACAGCCTTGATTAGGAAATTTCTGGACGTTTAATGGGGTTGGTTTGGCTAAAAAATGTAGGAAATTTGTGTAAGAAGCTAAGGCTTATGTTGGTATATGGATGGGATGCAATTCAGGTGCAAAATAAGGGCAAAAGGATGAAATTTTGAGAGTTTTATGTCAGCTGGAAAAAGAAATGGGAATGAAAATTTTGTTTGTTTTGTGAATCCAAAAGCTAATTGATGGATGGGTGGCTACAGGTTTGTTACTTTTGGTTCCTAGGGTATAGTGTGGATGGAATCAGAGCTAAATTTTAGGTTTTAGAGTGCTGTAATAAAAAAAAAAAGAAGAAAAGAGATAGAGTTTCCAGGAAACACACCTAGAATCCCGTAGGCATCACTCTTAGGATTAGAATTGCATCACAAAACTATAAAAGAAAGCATAATTGCATAGGAAAACTCTAAAATTTTTTATTGCCTTCATAATGAGAGATTACAGCCCTATTTATAGAGTTCTAATACTCCTACTTCTACTAGGACTTGGACTCAAATAACCAATATATAATTTTGACTAATAAGGCCACACTAAAGACCATAAATAAAGCTCCAAACAATAAATAGACCAAAAATATGGCCCACGAGCACCATGACAGCCTATGTCCAGAAAATCTGGAAAGTTACAAAAAATACTCCTGACTCTAAAAACTTGAGAAAACATTCATAAAACTGAACCAACATTATAGTACCGCTGAAAAACATAAAATTAAGATTTTATAATGACTATTTGACTCTAAGAAAGATTCCAATGGGGGCCCCATATCATCCAAGACATTCCAAATCAAGGCTTTCATACTGAAAAAAGAAATCAAGGCTTAAGCATTAGAACCAGCCTTAGGACATCTTTTATTGGCCTTCAATGGCTATTGCCAACATCCTCCATCAGCCTATTGAAGTTTGATCACTATCTCCCTTGGAACCCGAGTAATTTCCTTGAGAAATACAGGACTTGAGCTTTTATTTAATGATAATCTGAATCAGCCAACATGTATACTCCATCCTTTTGGACTATCTTCTATGAGCATTTTAGAGGGTCATCTCCACTTTTCTCCACATCCAAAACTCTAACACCAAAAAGTGATGCTGCTTTCTTGTTTTTGCATGAAACAACTCCTTGAGGAAATCCTAAGTGAGCATAAGCCGGTGCTCTTATGAATGATAATGATATTTGTCCTTTAATTTTTAAGATAGCTACTATTTAAGCTCTTTGCATAGCCTTTTTCTTGAAACCAAATAAATACTAATTTACAAACACTATCTAAGACCTAGATCCTTGAAGTTTATATATTAACACATCATTATAGTAGAAAACTGCCGAATTTGATCGCTTAATAGTTGTTTTGTGATCAAAATTATAGCCCTCCAAGAAAATTGCAGCAAGCCAATTTCCCCAGAGTTATAAATTTATAAACCTACTTTTAACCATTTGATGTCAATATTAGTATCTAAATCCTAAAACATACCCAACATACCAAAACCATTTAGGCCATCTAGTCATTCAGTTGAGTCCAAAACCAACAAAAATTTCCTAAATATATATTATTTTAAACAAAAAAAAAAAATCAAGTATCCTGAAGCACAAAACCAAAGACAGATTTCAGACCCGTTGCTACATCAGTTTCAGCATCAGTAGATACACATGAAGCAAAGTAGAGTAACGTGCGAGAGGCTAAGTGATAGAAGAAGCATTAAGAGTCTGTTAATGGATGAAATTCTTGTCCTAAGATCACTTGACCATCACTCATTTAGGTAATCAACTAAGTGGCAAATTCCCAGCAAGGAAGTCCACTTCAGCTACAGTAGAGTTTGGTGTTATGCTTTTCTCCAAATGGCCCACCAAGTTGAAAAGGACACATCCAATTGCTAATAATCAAATAGGAGGAAAAGGATCAAGTCCTCAAACTAAACTAGCAGATCTAATAGGAGAAATGAGATTCCAGAAGAAATGCAAGCACTCCATTTCAATAAGAAAAATTGTATAGGGAAAACTGGTCCTTAAGGGCCCATTCTTTTGTGGATAAATATCGTGGGAAAGTTGGTCTACTTTTTCTTTGACCAACTTACCCATGTTCTCATATTTTTCAAGATGGAAAAGTTACTTCCCCTGGATAGCATTTACCCATGAAATACATAAAAATCTTACGCACCTAAGGGGTGGCTAAATCATTTCCCATTAGCCAGTAAAGTAGGGATTTAATTGTATGCCTAAAATACCCGATCATCATTTTCAATGTCCCCATCATTCAATGCTCAATAACTTAGTCATCTATTTTCTCCAAATCTAAAAAGCATAAGGGGTATTATGAAAAATATAAATAATTTTAACAACTTACCCATGAAAGTAGTAATACAAAAGAACATGGGCAACAAATTTCGGAGCAACTTTTCCATGTATAAAAGAACATAGGTAAATTATTTTCCTATCTAAATATTTTTTGAAAAATATTTACCTAGAAAAATACAGACTTCCAGGTAAATTTTTTACCTACAAAAGAACGGACCCTAAATTAATAACCTCATAGGTTTGTCTTCTTCGCATAGAAATTTTCATTGTAATCCTTCATGATAATAAATCTTCCACAAGACCAACCCAAAGTAACAATGGTCATGAACAAAGTACATTTGGCCACAGTATGAAAAGGCTGTGAAGCAGTCAAATGTATGAAAATGACTAGCATATTACAACATTAAATTATAAAATAGTCAGAATAGCCGCAGCACAACAAAATCATAACTGCATTATTATTTTCAGGAAAGAATCGGGCAGTGCCAATCCAATTTGTTGAGAAGAAAGCCAACACAAACAGTTAACTAAGGCTAGCATTTTTTTGAAAGGAAAATCAGTACAACCAGTTGGTTAAGGCTAACCCAGAATAAAAAGAGGGAACAACTACATGTCAGAACACTTATTATAAAAGATTTAGCAATTGGCACTGACTTTTCCTCTTTTTATCACTGACACACTCCAACCAATTAGCCACATGCTGTTTAACTTGATGGATAACTTGAGCTGAAGACAAAGCTCTGTTGCTAAAAACTCTGTTGTTCCTTTCCCACCACAGATCCCAATAAATAACCACCAAACAGTATCCCATCCTCGACCAATCACAACCACATTACGTAAAACTAAAATGTTTCAAAAGGATAGGCAGCAGCTTCAATCTACCCAAATCCTTCCAGTCATGACATACGAAAGCTGCGGCTCATTGTGAAACAATCAAAAGAAAGCAAGTTCAATTCAGACATCAAGCTATCATATGTAGATCCATTTAAGCAGAGATATATCGAGTTAAATCATTTGCCTAAATATTAAGTCGAACACGTCAAGGGCAATAAGTCGAGGCGAAGTCCTCTTACCCAGATGAGAGTTCACACTGTAACCCGTCCCGCGAATAGACCTACCGCAAACGGGGCATGAAACCCACTCTGTGCCGTCGATTTCGTCCCCTTGTTTCGGAGGTATTGCTTCCTCTTCCACCGAAGATGAGAAAAGCCACCTCTTCGCAGAACTATTATTGTATTCCAAAGGAGTACCAGAAGGATTCTGCGGGTATAAAAATAGGCCAAACATCCATTCAAGACTGATAAAAGAGGAATAGATGAAGGACGAAAGAAATAAGAGAGGAGAGGGATTGCCTGTGGGCGAAGATGTCGGGCAAAAGGAGAGGAGAAGGTCCGCCGCCGCTTTCCAATGAGCCGGCCCAGGCTCTCTCGGCCGTGGAGCATGGGTACGGGATGCCCTAACCGCCGCCGCCGCGGGCCTTTCACCTGCCAGGATTCTCCGCCTCACTCTCTGGGGCGATGGATTTGATGACGTTCTTTGCAAGTGGATTTAACCGTGGTTCGGGTCTCGGATTCTCCCGCCATCACGGATTCTTGTTTTCGACCTTGATGGAATAATATTTAGATCCCGTTTTAGGTTTACATGCTGGCTTATAACCCCGTGCATGGCACGGGATATGAGTTTTTAAAAAAAATTATTTTATTTTATTAATTTATTAATATATATATTAAAATAATAAAAATATATATTTTTAAATTTAAAATTTTATCTTTATTTTAATATATATATATATATTAAATGTTACGTTCATTTCAAATTCTAAACAAGAACCATCCTTCTATCTTCTTCTCTTCGTACCGTAAACTTCTAAACATCCCGCCATTCACTATAGTCTATATCTCCGCTAAAAATAAGTTAGATTTGATAAAAAATTATTTTTCATCAAAATCTTAATTATTAAAGTAATTAACATACTATTAATTCAAATAATACAGTCTAAAATAGTTCACGGATCATTCACTAATCTCATAATAATTACTTTTTTTTGTCTTCCACTCTCGAAAATATAATTTTTTTTAAGCTACCGGCTTTCTTTGTTTAAACTTTAAACTATAAATTATTACTAAATCTCAAATTAGAAAACTAAGTAAAATTTTTAAATAAAGCACTCTAGCCGCTTTCCCTAAAATCCTACTCTTCTCCCTCCTCTTTCTTCCTCTCGTAGTAAAAAAAAATAGAACCTCCCTCTCCTCTCTCTCTCTCTCAATAATGACCATCATTTTTTTCACATTCTTCTCCTTCCTCCTCCAAACATTTATCCAACTCCTCTTATCCTTCACCCACACTATTCCTATTCCAAAATTTATGGAGAAACTTCTCTCAACCCAGCAAGTTTAATACATACAAAGTATATAAAGCTGATAATAAAACCACCCCACCCCTACTTTAACGGCCAGATGCAACCCAACCTCCACACCACCATACTAAAATATAATACTAATATAAAGGATCATCTTTCACAACCACCACCGATGAAAACAAAAAATAAAAGCAAATAAATTTTTTTGTACTTTTCCTTTGTTTCGCTCTATAATAACCCTCTCACTCTCTACAATCTATTACGACTCATCAAAGCCAACAATCCCACAAAACTAAGTTGGACACTAAAATCTATAAAAAAGATAACAAAACCCAAAACATCAGCACCTAAACATCAAAAATCCAAACTTTATTTCGAAAGATCCATAAAAATAACACCTTTCCCCTTCCTTCCACCTCTTCATACATATTTAACTTGTTGGGGTATTAGCTACTCTGATACTACTTGTTAAGGATCTAATATCGACGAATTACGACAGAAAGAAAGAAAAAATAAAACAAAAAAGTAATCAAGTACATCAGCTCAAGAGCTTGCCTCCACGAGACATGCAAAGCTTCACTATGAGAGAGAAAATTAAACAATACAAGAAGAACTTACCATTCAACCCTTGTACAAGAGTCTCTTAATAAGAAATTTCAAAACCCCCATAAAAGCTTTTTGAAACCTCTCAAAGTGCCTTTCAGCATCTTCGAGACGTCGCCAGCTTTTCAATGCAATAAATGGTTCGTTAATCAGAGTTATATAGACTCTAAAAACTCAAAAATAGTATTCTAGTAGGAAACCCAAACCTAATCACATTCGAGATCGATCTGGACTGTCCGATCACGATCGGCTCCCTCCTAGGCCGTCGGATCGCGCACAGTAGTCTTGATCAGGTTTGGATCGAATCCTAGCCGTTCGATCATGATTGGCTTGAACCAAAGCCATCGGATCGTGACCAGTCCATGAAACAGTGCCATGGACCATGTGAAATGCCAAGGGAAACAGTTGGGGGTCCATGCAGGCTATGGTAGATCGATGATCCATGATGGACCGCATGGGCCTAGCACCTGCATGGCCTGCATCGCACGGCCCACACACGCGTCCAGCTCCCGCATGCCCCTCGTGCATGCTCACACACCCAGCTGGCCCAGTGCCATCGCGCACGGATGGTTTTGGGCTGTGCTGCTGCCATCCGACAATACCAGTGGGTCCCTCTAGTGAGCTCGAAAGCCAAGTATCTCATTCTGACCTTCATTCGCATGTATCTTCTTTGTTTGGACTGTTCTTAGGCTCATTAGACTCCATTCATCATCCTGAACCTCGTTGTGGATCTATAATGAAAAAATTCGAGGCATCTTTCTCAACAATCTTCACCTCGACTCGATATTCAACCACCACCTGTCTCTAAGAGCCAGTGATCCATCTCACCCCCATGCCCTGGAGCATGCCTGCTATCTCATGGATGGGCAAACATAAGAGTCGAGCTGAGCCGCTCAATCCCACCTCCATCATGGGCTGTGTCCACTCTGACCAAAGATCTGTTCGAAAAAGTCTCCTACGGTAATAGAAACTTCACTCTGCGATATTGCATGTCATCCTCCCAAGTCTCTTATCCCATGCCCGATCCATCTCCATGTGGAGCTCCACCTCGCATTGGGCTTCCTATCATGAGGTAATATCCTCTATACTTTCTTCCTTTTAGCACCACCCTACTGTCGCGCATGACTTTAGGATTTCTCCATCAGCTTTCTATCTGAAGCCGATCAAATCCAGTCTGCTTAGTGAAATTAGATTTTTCTTAAAGTTGGGTATGTATCAGACCTCACCCAACTTCTTTACTATTCCATCATGGAGCTTCATGCTGATCGTCCTGCTATCCTTGATCTCACAGCTCGATCTATCTTGCAGGAACGCAGTGCCCTTACCAGTCTCCAAGGAGTCAAACATCTTTTCTCTGCAACATACATGAAAAAGATAAGTAGAATTCATAATCCATTGGAAAGAAGAAGTAAATACCTCATCAATAATCAGAAGAACATCATCACTACCTTCTGTATCGCTACTGGTTACTACCATATTAGCCCTTATTCAATCCTTGAGTTGTAGGCAATTCTTGACTCGATGCTTTAACTCGTCGCACCTATAGCATCTGATCTTGCTTTGGTCCCTCGTTTTGGATCTAGATCATCCTTCTCGCGATCCTCTGCCACTCTGTCTACTATCTCCTGCTCCTTCAAAAACTGCCAATGCTGAGCTGCCACTATCTGAGCTCGAAGCTGGGTTCTCCTTTCTGAAAACCTCATTCTGGAATATCGCTGCAGTGATCTTGTCCATCTTGATGATACTCTTTTCCACTAAAAGAGTAGTCATTAAGGACTCATACGAAGGAGAAAGTGATGCTAGCAAGACCAATGCCCTGGTCTTCTCCTCAACTTTTTCGCCAACACTGAGGAGGTCATTGAGAATCTTCTGAAAGTTGGATAGATGCTCCTACACGCTCTAGTCTTCGTCCATCCATAGTTGATAGAACTGCCTCCGAAGGAAGAGGGTGTTGGTGAGAGATTTTGTTATGTACAACTCCTCGAGCTTCGACCATAGCACTATCGAGGAAGTCTCATCAAGTACATGGGTCATCACATCATCCACTAAGTATAAGCAGATCGTGCTCACTGCCTGCATCTGAATCTGCTTTCAATCCTTCACCTCCATGGTAGCTGGCATCTCATCGTATAAGAGAGCATCGATCAGCCCATATTGGATGAGGACATTCTTTATCATTGCTTGCTATAAGAAGAAATTATTCTTTTCATTGAACCTATTGATCTCCACCTTGATTGTACTTATCTTCTCCATATTATTTAATCTCTATCACCTACTACAATCTACACTTTGGTACTATCTAACTCTAATACCAATCTGTTGAGGTATTAGCTACTTTGATACCACTTGTTAAGGATTTAATACCAATGAATTATGATAGGAAGAAAGAAGAAAAATAAAATAAGAAAGCAATCAGATATGTGGATTAGTCAAAGGGCTCGCCTCCATGGGGCATGCAAAGCTTCACTATGAGAGAAAAAATCAAATAATACAAGAAAAACTTACCACTCAAATCTTGTACAAGAGTCTCTCAATAAAAAGTTTCAAAATATTCATAAAAGCTCTTTAAAATCTCTCAAGAAATCTTTCAGCACCTTTGGAATGTCGCTAGCTTTCCAACGTAATAAATGGTTCGTCAATCGGAGTTCTATAGACTCCAGAAACTTAAAAATAGTATTCTGGTAGGAAAACTCAAACCTAATCACACTCGAGATTGATCTGGACTATCCGATCATGATCGACACTCTCCTGAGCCGTCGGATCGCACACAGTAGTTCTGATCAGGCTTGGATCAAATTTAAGCCATTCGATTACGATCGGCTCGAACTAGAGCCGTCGAATCATGATCGGTCCATAAAACAATGTCGTAGACCATGCGAAATGCCAAGGGAAAGGGCCAGGGGGTCCATGTGGGCTGCAGTAGATCGGCAGTCCATGATGGACCGCATGGGCCTAGTGCCAACACGTCTTGCACCCATGCAGCCCACGCACACGACAAGCTCCCGCGCGGCCCATGTGCGCTCCTCGCATGCACTCGTGCTCCCAGTCAGCCCAGCACGTGGCTGGCCCAGTGCCACCATGCACGGCCGATTTTGGGCCGTGCCGCCGCCGTTCGGCACCATCGATGGATCCCTCTAGGGAGCCCAAAGGTCGGCTATCCCATTTTGATTTTCTTTCACATGTATCTTCTCTGTTTGAACTGTTCTTGGGCTCGTTGGACTCCATTCATCATCCTGAACCTTGCTGTGGGCTTATTGTGGAAAAATTTGAGATGTCTTTCTCAACATAACTGAAGGAAAATCCTAATTTCCTAGGGTTAGGTTCGTTCAGATCTGATTGAATCGAGAGATATATTTCAAAAATTACCTCTTAGATCCAAATCAGATCTGACACTTTTTAGATCTGATTTATGATCTGATAATTAAAAAAATAAAACTAAATTAATTTTGAATTAATTTTACCTTGATTATGGATAATCTGATTACCCATTGATGATCCTGCGGAAGCTCTGAGGTTCTGAATCTAGCCTCGCAAGCGTTTGGCCTCTATCGGTATCCACTCGGACTGAATCTAGAGATCTTCTCCTTCTCTTTTTTTTCTCTAAAAATTAGATCTGGATCTGATTTGGAGGATCTTCAAAACTTCTTTTGAAGATCGCCCATCGTCTCTGCAGCAGTGCTGCCTTCTTTTTTTTTCGTCAGCCTTTCCTTGCCTGACTCGCACTAATATGAAGGCCCAACTTTCTTGGACGTGGAGAGGAGAGAGAGGGCCAAATGGTGGCATAGAGAAGGAAGAGGGGCAGCCTTGGGGCGTGGCTTAGAAGAGGAGTTGTCAAAAGTGGGCACAGACAGGGCCTTTTTATAGACTCTGCTGCGCCATGCAGTGCTGCATCACCCCGGCCAATTACATTGCTTCATGCAATCAGATCTAAATCTGATTGGTGGGATGACTTCATCTGATCCAATCAGATGAGAGACCCATAGGTTCATTCTTAGATGGTGCCTAAGACTAGTCAAAGTAGATACCCAAGGGCCACCTAAGTAGAAACTAAGAAGCAACCTGGAGTCCCATCCGTATGGAACTCCAGCATCCCTATCCATGGGTGCACACCATCCTAGGTGTGCACCTCTTTTTTAATTTTCAGAGAGGGGACAAGCCCCTATCTGCTCTCCAATAAGTGCATGACACATGGGCAGATGTCTAAGGGTCAAAGGTCAACGTTTGACCAAGTTAAAGCACAAAAATTAGCAGGTGATGGAAAATGATAGGTGTTGTCTCAAATTTATCTCATAAATTAAGACAACCCTTTTCTGACTTAGACAAGCTCCAGTCAGATTAGGTAAAGGTACCTAAGTGAGCACAAACTCATTTGGCTCAGTCAAGACAACTTTTAAGATAGAAAAAGAACATTAGGCTCAATCGTGTGCTAGCATGATTTCCTTGAACCTAATTGAATCTTATTCAAATCAATTGAACTGAGTTAGTCCAATTGATGGTATCTAGATCCAAATTCTTATTTGTGTGATCTAGTTAGGTTCAGTTCTATATGATAATGGGATATGTCATGATCTCCATCATCGATATTATCGAAACTTCTTTCGATGGATCAGAACTCTTTTGATTCAGACAACTTAGAATGATCGATCATCTAAATTATTCTAATTGCTTCCAAAATCCACCAGTGACATCTAGCAGCATAAGGTGGCAACCCATCAAAATTAAAAATGAATCTCTCAGTGCGGCTACTTATGTGATTAAGTGCTTTTATTTTGAGCCCCAATCAGATTAGGGTTAAGATGAACTCGTCAAACCCTAATTTCCATCATATGATTTAATCATTCGATTCAAGTCCGATGTGAAAATCTTAATAGAAACTCTTTCTATTATTTCACACTCTCTGCCATGACCATGGGCTTATGGACATGATTCTCATGATCATCATAGGGCTGCTCCTCATCCACCGAGATAGATAGATTCCATCTTGGTGCAATCCAATTCCTACAATGAACCTGCTATAGCCAACATACACCTGAGGATTTTGAATGGCTAGGAGACCGAGTCATGGTGTAGTCGAACTGTAATACCCTCAAGGTGAACTACCGATGCACCTCAGATCAAAGAACCAGACACACCACTGCAGCATCGAGTCAGTCATCGATGAGAAGGTAGACTTCCTTATGACTACTCGAGGTGGTCACGCTCAGTGCCCTCGTTCTCTAATGAGTACCTATACTCTCGCTTTAGTGTTTTTACACCATAGACTTAAGACTCATTTACTATAAAGAAGCGATTGTACACTAACCTTTCAGATCAATCATCTATTAGAATATATGCCCTAGAAGCTAGAATTGGCTGACACTTGTAATACACTTTTAAGGATAAAATTATAATTTTGATTAATATCAATAAAATAGGTTATTCTTTATCACATATATGTATTAAGTGTCTATGATACATCCTTTAAGTTAATGGTAATGATAATTCATATTTTCAAGAGTTGAAAATTTAAGACATGAATAATCATTGTTAACTCATAAAATGCTCCCGACCATAGAATCATCACGAGGATGGTGATTGATCCGGAAGGTTGGTGTACAATCACTTCTCTTTAGTAGATGAGTCTTAAATCTATGGTGTGGAGACACCAGAGCGAGAGTACAGGTACTCGTTAGAGAACGAGGGCACTGAGCGTGACCACCTCGAGTAGTCATTAGGGAGTCTACCTTCTCGTCAATGACTGACTCGATGCTGCAGTAGTGTGTCTGGTTCTTTGACCTGAGGTGCATCGGCAGTTCACCTTGAGGGTGTTATAGTTTGACTACACCATTACTCGATCTCCTAGCCATATGGAATCCCTGAGGTGTATGTTGGCTATAGCATGTTCATTGTAGGAACTGGATTGCATCAAGATGGAATCTATCTACCTCGGTGGTAGAGGAGCAGCCCTATGATGATCATGAGAATCAAGTCCAGAAGCCCATGGCCATGGCAGAGTGAAATAATAGAAAGAGTTTCTATTTAGATTTTCACATCGGACTTGAATCGAATGATTACATCATATGACAGAAACTAGGGTTTGACGAGTTCACCTTAACCCTAATCTGATCGGGGCTCAAGATAGAAGAACTTAATCACACAGGTAGCTGCACCAAGAGGTTCGCATTCAGCTCTGATGGGTTGCCACCATATACTGCTAGGTGTCACTGGTGGATTTTGGGAGCAATTAGAATGATTTAGATGATCGATCATTCTAGCTGTTCGAATCAGAAGAGTTCTGATCCATCGAAAGGAGTTTCGATGATGTCGATGATAGAGATCATGACATATCCCATTACCATACAGAACTGAACCTAACTGGGTCACACAAACAAGGGTTTGAATCTGGTGATCATCAATTGAACTGATCTAGTTCAATTGATCTGAATGAGATTCATTAGGTTCAAGGAAATCATGCTAGCACTCGATTGAACCTAACGTTCTTCTTTTACTATCATAAATAAGTTGTCCTGTCTGAGCCAAAGGAGTTTGTGCTCAATCAGAGGCCTTCATATGGTCTGACTGGAGGTTGTCCAAGTCAGAAAAGGTTGTCTTATTTTGTAAGACATTACCTACCATTTTTGGTCACCTGCCATTTCTTGTTCTTTGACTTTGGTCAAAAGTCTACCTTTGACTGGTCAAATGTTGACCATTGATACTTTGACTTTTGACCACATGTCATGCACCTATTGGAGAGTTGGTGGGGCCTTGTCCCCCTATCAGAACCTGGCAAGGAGGAGGGTGCACGCCACCCTAGGCGTGTGCCCAAGTTGGAGGCGCCTAGGAGTCCCTGTTGGACAGGGACTCCATCTCCTTTTTGGATTCCAATTAGAGTTCTCCTAAGAACCAACTTTGACTGGTCTTAGGCACCCTCTAAGGAGGAATCCAGGGGACTCTATTCCCACCAATCAGATTTAGATCTGATTTCACAAAGGGTTGTGATTGGTTGGGAAGAAGAGGAGTTGGATCACAGCTTAGTCTATAAATAAGACCCTGCGCCCAACTCAAAAAATGATTGAATCACAATTCCCCATGCCCCAAGGCTGCCTCTCCCTCTTCCTCCATGCCAAACCACTTCTCCCTCTCCTCTCCATGTCCAAAAGGGTTTTGGACCTTGGTTGGTGCAATCTAGATCAAGAGAAAGGCGAGTAAAAGCTAGAAGGCTGCGCTGCTGCAAAGGACGACTGCTGATCTTCAAAAGGAGTTTTGAAGATCCTCCAGATCAGATCCAGATCTGAATTTTTGGAGATGTGATAGAGAAGAAGAGGATCTCTAGATCCAGCCTGAGTGGATATCGGTAGAGGCCAGGCACTTGCGTGGCTAGATCCAGAACCTTCCGCTGCATACAGGATCATCAACGGGTAATAGGATTACCCATATCAAGGTAAATTAAATTTGATTTAATTTATCTAATTTTATTTTAATTTTAAAATAATAATAATCAGATCTAAAAAATATCAAGATCTGATTAGGATCAAGAGAAAAAATTTTTGAAATATATCTCTTGATCTGATCAGATCTGAACGAACCTGGACCGAGAAATCAGGATTTTCCTTCAACTGGTATCAGAGCCAAGGTTCTAAAAGTATTTAGATCTAATTTTAAATTTATTTTAATTAAAAAATAAATGATTTTAGATGTCACATGAGATGTGATCAGATCTAAAATCAGAAAAAATTAAAATTAAATGATTTGGATCTAAGATTAGAAAATATGCATGACTAGTTCTAAAATAGAATAGTTCTATAGAATAGTCTTGCATGTTTTCAATTTAATTTGATTAAATCATATTTTAGATCTATTTATTTACTATTTTTTGATATTATAATGGTTATAATAATATCTAAAAAATAGCAAATAAAAATTATTTAATTTTAAACATCATATGAGATATGATTGATGCATGTCTAGACTAGTTGTAGAATAGTTCTACATAATTATCTAGATTAGAATTTATTTTGATTAGATCAATTTAAATCTAATTTTTTAGATTATTATGAGATAATTTAGATCTAAAAATATGCATGATTCGATACATGAGATGTATGCAAAATATGCCATGATTAGATCTAATTTATATATGAGATATATGATATAGATCTAAAACTATTTTGTAGTATTGCATGTTCCTGATTAAGGCGTTCCTCTTGGCCGTCCGGTCATAAGAATGAAGAAGGGTTTAAAGGCCCTCTCTTTCCATTCGATGGGGTGTTCTTATGATGTGTAGGGGTGCTGCGTGTTCGTCCTTAATCAGAAATCCAAAACTTACTTTCTGCAAAACCCTAGATCCTGAAACCCTAGGATTTATTGTGCATATTTTGTTTATGAACCCTACTTAATTAAAAATTAAGATTATGAAATATTAATTAGGTCTAAAATTGAGAATTTTAGATCTAAGACATATTCATAATACTGGGTTCGGGCTTGGGTAGCTCAATTAGGTCTAAGCGGTTGATCAAACCGAATCAAGAGTTGGTTAGATGGGATCAACAATGCTTAAATTGACCAGCCTAATAGGATTAAGTCTGGGTCAAGATCGAGTCACGATCAAGCAAGACCTAATTAGGCTCAGAGGTTAGAGTCTGGATTGTAGGCTAACCCAATTGGTTCTGGCTCAATAATTTGGTGTCTAAGGTAAGTTTGGCACATACGACCGACTGATTTTTAATTGGAAGCTACTCGACCTGAATGCATTCTTGTACGAGTTAATGGCATATTCCTTCCACCGATCTCACTTACCTGGCCATATCTGTTGACACAGTTCTGATCTGAGGTGGTCAATAATCCGAGCTAACCCATGCCACTAGGTTAGTCATAATTGTTATGACTATGACAAGTCTAGTTTAATGAGACCTGAATCAATTCTCCTAAGAAAAGATTAAGTCTGAGGTCTTCCACCATTGTAGATGTGCGGGCCCTTCCCGGGTTGATTGTTCTCGGCTGGATACAGTGGCTCAGTTGCACCGGAAAGATGCAACCATGTCTATTAGGCATTGGATGCTATGGGCTGGAGGATGAGTTGGGCTCAATATTTCGGATACGGTGAGAGACTCAATTAGGAAATCCAGTCTATGCAAATGGTGGGTCTGACTTAACTAAGGAGTGGATCAATATTTTGGATATACGGTGAGATTCATGAATTAGAGACCAAGTTTGGGTGCACCATGATTAGAGAATCATTGAACAAGAGTTGTTCACTCATTGGCTAACCCATCACCAATAACTGTTAGGTGAGGTGATGAGTCAGTTGGTGAGACCGCACCACCCACTAGAAATCATTAATCATGGAGATTTTCGCATCTCTACAGAGGGAGTGTAGGGATCCGAGAAAATAGTGGAAGCTAATTTGTTTAAAAATAAAATTTCTAAATAAATTGGTCAAGTCAAAATTACAATATCTAACTAGAATCTTTGACTCTCTATAGAAAAATGTCTGCGTCCAACCCATTGGCACGTATCCTGGACACACATAGACTGACTGGACCCAATTATAAAGATTGGCTCAGGAACTACAAAATAGTTTTGGGTTCTGAGAAGTTAACCCATGTACTGGACCAGGACCCTCCCACCTTACCAGCCCATCCATCCATTGAACAGAGAGCGTCTCTGGAAAAATGGATAGACGAAGATAATAAGGCCAGATATTACATGTTGGGCTCGATGTCTGATGAGCTCCAGCGCCAACATGAAGATATCGGAACTGCTCGCCAAATGTTGGCTCACCTGCAGGAGATGTTTGGTGAACAGAGTCGCGCAGCCAAATATCAAGTCACGAAATGACTTTTTAAGGCTAAGATGCATGATGGGCAGTCAGTCCAAGATCACTGTCTGATAATGATCAAGGACTTGGAAGAGCTTGAGAAGCTCGGTGTGAAGTTAGACTTGGATCTGCAGAATGATATTATTCTGCAATCCTTGACTGATGCATATGGGCAATTCATCATGAATTACCACATGCATAAACTTCAAAATTCCTTGGCCGAATTAATGAATATGCTGGTCACCGCTGAGCTTTCTATGAAAGGTTCTAAAGGCTCAGTTCTTGCTATGGAACGGACTTCTTCCAAAAGAAAGTCTTATGGAAAGAAAAAGAAGTCTGCGAAAAAGCAAAAGGTGGAAGGAGCAAAGAAGAAGAAGGCAGAGCCGAAGAAAAAGGCCGATGTCAAAGGAAAGTATTTCCATTGCAACAGCGACGGCCATTGGAAGCGGAACTGCCCTACTTACCTGGCCACCCTGAAGAACAAGAAGGAAGGTCCTTCTGGAGGTATGCTCGTTATTGAGTCTAACCTTACGATTTCTTCTGCATCCAGTTGGGTGCTTGACTCTGGTTCTAGTGCTCATCTGTGCACTTCCATGCAGGGTCTTGAGGATAGCAGGAGGCTGAGGGATGGAGACATGATCCTACGCATCGGTAATGGAGCAAGAGTTGCTGCAGTAGCCGTGGGAACATACCCTCTTCGATTACCATCTGGTTTAGACTTAGTTTTAAAAGACTGTTATTATGTGCCTGCAGCTAGCAGGAATTTGATTTCTGTTTCATGCTTAGCACTAAGAAGGCTATGTGATTACCTTCTTTAAGGACCATTGTAACATTCTTTATGAAAGAAATAAAATTGCAAATGGTTTCCTTATTAATGGTCTTTTATCAGCTACATATTGATGTACCTATTCTAACTATCGAGCAAAACGTGAATGCCAAACGACCTAGGGATAGTCCAAATGACAGATATCTATGGCACCTGAGATTAGGTCATATAGCAGAAGATAGGATCAACAAATTAGAGAAAAATGGGCTATTGAGTCCATTGACTTCCGAGTCATATCCAACTTGTGAATCTTATCTTCAAGGCAAAATGACTAAACTCCTTTTGGTTGGACATGGGGAGAGGGCCACAGATCTCCTTGCCCTAGTACATACTGATGTGTGCGGCCCATTTGATGTGCCGGCTAGAGGCAATTTTGTCTACTTCATTACCTTTACCGATGATCTGTCTAGGTATGGGTATGTGTATCTTATGAGACATAAGTCTGAAGCTTTTGAAAAGTTCAAAGAATTCAGACATGAAGTAGAAAAACAAACTGAAAAACCATTAAGGTTCTTCGATCAGATCGAGGAGGTGAATACCTTAGCCGAGAATTCCTAGACTATCTAAAGAAAAATGGCATAGTCTCTCAATGGACTCCACCAGGAACACCTCAACTCAACGGAGTTTCAGAACGAAGAAATCGGATCCTATTGGATATGGTTCGATCCATGATGAGCTTCACAGACCTTCCTGATTTCTTTTGGGGACACTTATTGTTAACTTCAATTTATCTACTGAATAGGGTTTCCTCTAAAACCGTTCCTACCACACCGTATGAGATATGGCATGGTAAGAAACCAAGTCTGAGTCATCTCAGAATTTGGGGTTGTCCGGCTCATGTCAAAAGACAACAAGCAGACAAGTTAGAGTTTAGGTCCTTTAGAGCTCGATTCATAGGATATCCTAAAGAGTCATTAGGATACTATTTCTACATTCCAGAAGACCACAATGTGATTGTGAGTCGACATGCCATCTTTCTTGAAAAATAGTTTATTCAAGATAGCGGCATTGGAAAGCAGATCAAGCTTGATGAGAAAGTCTCACAAGTATAACGAGCTAAGGACCAATTGGAACCAAATCAAGTTGAGCCAATAAGAACACTACCTCCTCCACCTCGTAGATCGGAAAGAGTTTTCCGTCCCCCTGAAAGATACTTAGGTATTATTTCAGAGGAAGTAGAGGAAACATTCCTCGTAGGTAATGGTGCTCATGGTGATGATCCCAAAACCTACAACGAGGTGATATCAGATATCGACTCCGAGAAATGGCTAGAGGCAATGCAGTCAGAAATTGACTCGATGCACTCAAACCAAGTCTTGGACCTTGGTAGATCCACCAGAAGGTATAGTATCTATTGGGTGTAAATGGATCTTCAAGAGAAAGATTGGTGCAGATGGGAATGTGGAGACATTCAAGGCTAGACTAGTGGCAAAAGGTTATAGTCAACCGAAGGCATTGACTATCAGGATACCTTTTCCAGTAGCTATGCTAAAATCCATCCGCACATTGCTTGCCATTGCAGCCTATTTCGATTATGAAATATGGCAAATGGACGTGAAAACGATGTTCTTGAATGGATATCTTGAGGAAGATATCTATATGGAACAGCCGCTAGGTTTCACATCCAGTGATACTGATCACAAGGTTTGCAAACTGCAAAGGTCCATATATGGACTTAAGCAAGCATCTCGGAGCTGGAACACTCATTTCAATGATGTGATCAAAATATTTGATTTCATCAAAAATGAAGAGGAACCATGTGTTTTCAAAAGGGTCAGTGGGAGCGCTGTTATCTTCCTCGTATTGTACGTGGATGACATCCTCCTTATTGGGAATGATATTCCATGTTGACAACAGTCAAATATGGTTGTCCAAGGAATTCTCCATGAAAGACCTAGGTGAAGCATCCTTTATTCTAGGAATTAAGGTCTATAGGGATAGACCGAATAGGATGCTAGGACTTTCACAGAAGATGTACATAGAGAAAGTACTAAAGAGGTTTAGTATGGAAAACTCTAAGAGGGGATTAATACCCTTCAGACATGGTATTCATCTTTCCAAGAAGATGTGCCCCAGCACACCTAAGGAAAAATAGAACGCATGAGCAAGATCCTTATGCTTCTGCAATAGGGAGCCTCATGTATGCCATGCTATGTACACGACCTGATATAGCCCATGCTGTGAGTGTCACAAGCAGATATCAGTCAAATCCAGATGAAGAACACTGGACTTCTGTGAAATGTATTCTTAAGTACTTGAAGAAGAACTAAGGATATGATGTTGGTCTTTGGTAATGGAGAAAAAAAAGAGAGATCACTTGTCCTAAGTCAATATGGCTACAAGTTCTAAATCCCAATCTTTCAAGGTGGCTTCGATCTTCTACGGCCCCACGATTTTGTAAGTGAGTCTTGCCACAGTGTCTGTGGAGTAACTCTCTTGACCTCGACATAAAACCTTTTCGAGGTAATCACCCGGATGAGGTGGTAATCCCCGCTAATATGTTGGATTTTTGGTGAGACCAGGCTCTTAGCAAGGGCTATGGCGGGGCCATTATTGTCAGCAGTAATACGAGGAATGGCATCTGATGGCATTACTCTCCAATTTATGCAGCAAAACTTCTTGTACCAGAATGCCTTCCTTCGCAGCCTCGAGATGGCAGCAATAAATTCTGCTTCCAATGGTGAATCTGCTATCACCATTTGCTGGAACCTTCTTCCAGCTGACAACACACCATTGCACACAAATAGACTACCCAGATTCGACGTTTCGATCATCTTATCACAGAGATAAAAATCCAAATTCCGTCGTATCCTTAGACATTGGAGT